>JARJDW010009667.1:0-25210 GCA_030264715.1 Adinopsis sp. GC000173
CAGTAAATTATAAGCTTCATTTGGAATTTATTGTTACGTCATTTTGTTCCTCATCTCCATATTTTTTGCCTTAAAATTGGTAGAAAACACATCAATTTGTTGCAACATGTGTTTTTTCAAAACCCTAAATTCTAGCAAATATTATCGAATCTCTGATTCAATTGATATTACATTCCTACTTACCTTATTTTATTATATTTATTAACATGGAAGTACTAGATTAATGACTAAATAGATATTCTGTCATTGTTACAGCAATACTAAAATCATTGTGCCAAGAATTTCATTAAATTTTTTCTAAATAGCAGCAGGAAGTATTTGAATTTATTTATTTGAAAATAATATCGTAAATCAATGGTTATTCAAAAAATACCAATGTTTGATTAACTTTAATGATTTTAATAATAACAATTTATTATTACATTTTATATATTAATTGATGTCGAATTATCTTTTATTAATTACATGATCAATAGCCACTATAAATATTTTAATGTTTAATGAGATATAAAATTATGATATTTTAAAAAAACGATTACATTAAACATTGATTTATTTCGCTTTGTTTATTAGCAAAAATTTCATGAAATATTTAGACTATTGCGAAAATATCGCCTGTAATAATAAACAATTGAAACAAGGCGTTTTTATGCAGCAAATGAAATGTATAAAGTTCGCACACATTTGTTTGCTTTTGATGATTTTTCCCCGCTTTTTTTGCTAAAATGTTTCAACTTGAACTTTTTCAAATGCACACTCCATCAAAATTTATATCGACCATTAGATACAGCAAAATTTTATGAGTACTTGTAGTGTATATGTTTTAAAACGTAGTGGGATAAAATGTAAGGACTATAAGTTATTTACATATTATATGGCCTCTATCCACCAAACTGAATTTATCCCGTAAAAGGACATGTTTTGAAATAAACTATACGCGTCGGGAAAAAATGTAAAATGTATGTAAAAGCGCGTGAAAAATGCTGGAAAAAAAGATAGACGAATTATTGTGCGCAAAGATAAAACTGAATAAACTCGACGACGAAATGTTTGATTTGAAGCACAAACAAAATGCACAATTCTATACAGGAATTTTATTTCAAACACATCACCGTAATAATAAAATGTCTGATTTCGTATTCCCTTTATGAATCTCATTTGCTGCCTTTTATTGGCGATAAAACTTTTACTAAACATAATTTTTAAATTAGAAGCAATAGATATATATTTGCAATTCTTTTTTTTTTTAATTTTTCGTTATTTAATTAATCAATTCTAAGAAAATTTAATTTACTTGTTAAATTTCTAATCCATGTATTTTGTGACATCCAAGCACAGTTTAGATAAACACATCGTGGACAATTTAGATTTTTTGCAAAACACAGTAAAAGGTTGGAGGCAAGTTTATCCTCGGATCCCATTGCCCTAAGGAAACCTCTATCTATTCCCAATGTGATTTTCGAGTTTATTCTGGACGACCTTTGCGTCCGTACAAGTTATTTACTTGATGAATTGCATCTGTTTTAATTTAAATAGATAATGTGCGTCCCGAAAAAACACCGTATCAAAATAATTAATGAAGTTATTTTTATCCGACACGAGTTTTAATGAAATAATGGTAAATACATTATTAATTTATTATTATTTTTTTGCTTCGTATAAAATACATCATGCGGCTAAAAGCTTTTTTTTATCAAAATGTGGGAGAACATGTTTTAAATGATGTTTAATTATATAAATTTCATGTAGTTTATGCTTAGTGTTATTTCGCAATCTAATTTTTATCATTAATCGTAAAGGGGTTTGATATATGTAGTTTGAATATTTAAATGCGTTCATGAAAAGTATGTAAATCCTGGGGGAAGCAACTAAATAAATAGTTTTATCTAAAAAATCTTGTTGAAATAAAATTTATGAATATTTATAGCTGAAATTACTACTATATATAGTATAAGAAATGCTTAAAAATATGTTGCATTTGAAACTAGTCGAATAATTTATAAAGTTCAATTTCAGCTCCCAAGTTATTTAAATTATTCATATTGCTGCTTTTATGTAATAATAAATTAAAGGCGTATATTTGCGTCAGTAAAGCAGCATTTATTCTTTTATTCCTCGTCAGATTTTCTTTTAAATCATCATCAATCAATGACATGTTTCAAAAATCTCTTTACATACACATTAATGCTAAATAAACTAAAAATATTCCAATGCATTTCGCTGCTCTCTTTATTTTTCCAAAGCTTTTTTCGGGGTTTATTCTGAATAGATTTAATGTGGGGGTGGAGGTTGTGTTTACTGGTTTTAAGATTTCCAAGTGTAACATATATTAATGGTTGTAAGCTGTCACTGTTTGGGTGATTTAAACTGACCTTATAACTTGGCGTAAACTGCACCTTTTTCACGGCATTCTTTTTTGGTCTGATATACCAACTCCACTTTGTCAAAATGTTGGAAGACAACCACATCGGTACAGTTTGTGTTAGATTAATTTTATACATAAAATTTCTAACAATTTTAAATGACAATTTACTATTAATTATATTTTTTTAATAAATAGATGAGAAAAAAATAAATAATAAACGTTATTTAAAAAACACAAGATGGGTCTCACAAAATCTATTAAATATCAACATATGTTTATATTCAACCATATTTGTGAGAAAGGAGAGAAGCTTAACTTTTTGGAAGCTCTAGAAATTAAAAGAGCGCTCAATTCATTTAAGAAGCTAATGAATGAACAAGACGATATAAGCAACTTGCCTTTCATTATTGTATAACAATATCTTTGAATTTTTGTCTTATTTTTCTACCAGTCTTAACATTCTTCACACACCATTCTAGTTAAATTTAGATATAAATTGTAGTTTAAGGTATCTATATTTCTGTCCTGGTGATGACTTAACAGTCGAAACGCGTTGATACTTAATAAATTTTGTGAAACCCATCTTATGTTTTTTACCTTAGATTTTCATATCATGGCTCACAAAGAGTTGGCAAACAAATTATTCTATTAAAAATCCATTAGTTTTATAACTTTTATAAGAAACTTATTAGATTGTGTTAAATAATCATAAAAATGAAGCAGTATTAAGAAAGTTTCCAACTGCGACGCTTTTTAAAAATATAAAAATATTGCACATTCAATTTACAAATTGATTAATATTAGACAAATTTATTAGTTCTGATAAAGTAGCAAATTTTTCGTGTATTTTATTAATGCAATAAATACATTTAAAGCGTGCATAATGTGAAAAACATTGCAGGTTTTTTATCCGTAGTGATCTCGCTCGGTGAAAACAAAATTTACTTGCGGTATAAAAAATCACTTAAGGTGCTCAATGTAAATTTAATATTATTTAGATGTACACGACATGTACCTGAAAATGCGCTTTATTTTTTAATGTAAACTCTAAAACGCTCTTCCGTTTCACTAAAAATTTACGCGATGGCGAAAAAACAATTTATCTCTACCCACACACAACAAAAAATATTACCTACCTATTGCTGTGTATATAATCCGATTAAATGACTTAAATTATTAGCATGTAGGATGATGATAAGATGAAAAACCTTGCGGACTTAATCAATACGAAGACGTAATTTAGTTGCATAATGCAAAGGCATCTTTCTGTCAATTAGTCGATTTAGCGATAATCACGCTCGTTTTTTGCGCTTTATTTTCTGAGAAAATGGCACATATTGTTTTATTTTGACGCGTCTGTTAGTCTCCATTTCTGTTTAATATAAATGACAACCACTATAGAAAGGAATGGATGCTCTGTAAAAAGCCTTTTGACCATACTTTCACATTTATTCGCTGCCTTTCATTCTAATTTTCTTTTGTTTTTTCATCACGCCGCTCGTTTCTAGGAAGGAAACGAGTACGAGATATGCTTGGATATAATATATCGATAAATTACAGGCAATTTTCTCCTCGTTCTTGTTGTTGTTGATGCTGTCAGTGCTTTTTCTGCAGCTCTTTTTTTCTCTTCGTTTCTCAATTGCTCAAAATAGATTTTTCTCTTATTAAATTATGCAGGAAAGTTTTCAACAGCCGACAGTGCATCGTTAAACATTAATGCGTACCGCTTCGACTTTATTTTTTCTGCCGAGGAAAAGTACTCGCAGCTTATTAATTTTACTAGGTATTTGTTCATGTTACAAGTGGAATGCTTTTGACGTATCCGAATACATTAATTAGAATTATATGTTTTAATTACGTATTTATATAATTAACTACACTTAAACGAATTAACAACGACCAATCCAGCAAAATCCAAACGCATATTTGATAATTAATTACGTTGCATCATAAATGCAACGTGCGAGGATGTAAAATTATTATTATCTAGAAGTATATTTTAATTATCTGTTATTGAATTATTACCGCCGGAAGTTATTTATATTTTTAAAAGCAATATGCGTGCTTTATCAATTTAAATCATGACAATTTTCTGATATATGCTCTATTTTTAAACGTAATAAAAACATTTTATCAAAATTTATACGTATTCATATTTTATCTGCCCTATAAATAAATTCTTTATATATGTATGCAACTGTTATTTATCTTTTCAGGCTAAACACTAAGAATATATTTTTAAAGTGTAGTTTTGTCAGCGAAGGAATATTATTGCCATTTATTACAACAAAATATTTCCCAAATTTATTTAATATATAGAACAATACGCGTCAATTCTGCGAATTATCATCACATTGCTTTAATTTTCGCACATAAATCAATAATTTATTTATTTTTACGCTAAATACTAAGAATGCATTTTTAAAGTGTAGTTTTGTCACCGAAGGAATATTATTGCCATTTATTACAACAAAATATTTCCCAAATTTATTTAATATCTAGAACAATACGCGTTAATTCTGCGAATTATCGTCACATTGCTTTAATTTTCGCACATAAATCAATATTTTATTTATTTTTACGTCAAACACAAAGAATACATTTGTAAAGTGTATAGTTTTGTCACCTAAGGAATATTATTGCCATCTATTACAATAAAATATTTCCCAAATATATTTGATATCTAGAACAATACGCGTCAATTCTGCGAATTATCTTCACATTGCTTTAATTTTCCCACATCAATCAATAATTTATTTATTTTTACGCTAAACACTAAGAATGCATTTTTAAAGTGTAGTTTTGTCACCGAAGGAATATTATTGCCATTTATTACAATAAAATATTTCCCAAATTTATTTGATATCTAGAACAATACGCGTCAATTCTGCGAATTATCTTCACATTGCTTTAATTTTCCTACACCAATTAATAATTTATTTATTTTTACGCTAAACACTAAGAATGCATTTTTAAAGTGTAGTGTTGCCACCGAAGGAATATTATTGCCATTTATTACAATAAAATATTTCCCAAATTTATTTAATATCTAGAACAATACGCGTCAATTCTGCGAATTATCTTCACATTGCTTTAATTTTCGCACATAAATCAATAATTAATTTCATGCTTTGCACATTCTTCAAGCGTTCGCGCTTTAAATTACACAATATTATTATTATTATTATTATTACCATTACTCATCTTAAATATCCATATTTGTCTACGCGTTCACACAATTAATCACTGATTTAAAGTTTCATATTTAATAATGAGACGGACGAAGAATTTCAAACGGAATGAAATTGTTTGTTGTAAAACATATGCTCACTTGTTATAAATTGGCTGTTTGAAAGTAGTCAAACATTCGTTTCAATCGAAATAAAAGCAACAAATTTAATTTGAACTATAGTTTTAAAATACTGTTTGATGAGAAGTAAAGAGTTGAATCATTCTCCCGCTGTTATGTTTATTAAATATTTACGTTTATAAATTGCATGTCTGTGAGCGAAGTCATTGTATGTCATAAACTAGATTATAATAATAATCCCAATGCACTAGAAATCCTTTACATATTCTGAATCTTAATTAGAACAACAGCTCAATATCAGCGCTGAGACTGCAGGTAATTTTCCACTATGGATATTGTATGACAAAATAAACGTTCTCGATGTTATTAAAAACAGATTTTTGTGAATGACTCCCAAACGGCTTCTCTATATATTTTGGGAAAATCTAAATTTTGATGAATACGGCGGAAATTGCAGTAGGAAAAGATAGTTTAACTCTGAAAAGAAAATTTTATCAGCTGGATAAACTTTTCGTTCTCTATAAAACGTTCTTTTTATATTTCCATTAGGTTTAGAAAAAATATGTAAAAGTGTTGGAATACCTTCAAGCTCAGTGAATTGAGTAAATCCTACGACATAAAATTAATTTAAAAAGTAAAACCTTTTTAATAATGATAATGTGTTTAAGTATATGCAGGTAATTAAAATCTGCTTGTCAGAATTTCACGAATTTCTAATCTGTGTGTGACGTTTACATTAAACTTTGACTTAAATCTCATACTTTCGTTACATTAATGTAAATGAGCCTAGTAAAAATTTAATGCATTTAATAATGAATTTAAAACGTAGATGGGTACTTGGCTTAGATAATATTTTTACTCATTGAATATGAAGACATATTTTTCCAAATTGGTTTACTTCGATATTGAAGTAGAGATAAAACGTGTAGTTGAAAGCTGCATTTTATCTACTCTGGGTACTACAAAAGTACTGAAAGCACTAAGCACTTAGAGTTTGAATTTCTCCTTCAACAGCAGTTATGTAACATGTCCAATATCTATGTTTGTAGCAAAAGTAGAAAATAAGTATTATAAATATTATATAAAGTAAAGCTTTTGCTTTTTACTCGCAAATTACTTTTAAATCATCATTCCTTATTAATATTGAATTCATTGATAAAATTAACATTATAGCACAGCTTTTCTAAATTACGCAAATCAATTAGCAATTATTATGGTTGAGTATAGTTTTTGTTCTTGCAATGCGCAGTCAAAACTAATTTGACCGTTTCGAATTTAACGTGATTCGAAGCTTAGTGATCTGTAAATTTAACTATAGCGGTTAACACGCGGCTCAAAGTTTCATCGAATTTAAACCATCAACTAAATACCGGATGTATTGTGAATTATATTCCCAATAAAAATACATACAAGGATACGTTTTTAGTATTCCAAGTACCACGTTCAGCGTCCTCAAATAGTTAAAATTCCCGCTTGCATTGCAACTAAAAGTGCAGAGGCATATGTGAATTTTTAATGCAAGTGAATGGTCGACTAGAAACCGTGCATTTCAACTGTAATATTTATTACAAACACAATCTATTAATAAGTTACATACTCTATAAAAGGTGAAGTAGTTTTAGTATACTAAATATATTTACTTTGCAATGTTTACATTGAAAAAATATATTGTATGATTTTTGTTTTATTTTCAGTCCTACAATTTCTGTATAATATTTTAATCTTTAACATGCATAAACTTTACTATAAAAGTGCATTTTTTATTTTGCATCCATAAACCTGTGCCAATAAAAGTGTACTTTGATATAAAATTTAAATATTCTATTAAATTTGGTCATATCGTGGTACTGCACAATTCTAAGACTTGCAATAACTTATAAGCGCAACTGCATCGACAATGCGAGTTAATTTTGTTTCCAAATTATTAAACTGCTAAGCGCGCTTTCTGTTTGCGTGGTATATTTCGTTGGTGCAATGCTTCGATTACGATTGTTCATTTCTCGCCGCATTGAAATAAATGATGTTATATCTGAATACGCCAATATATGTTTATCCAGAAAACGTTCCAGCATCCAAAAATCGATTTTACGGTCATTGTGCAGGAATAAACACATTTCAAGGTCTCTCTTTTTTTTCGAATACGTTTTGACCGGTTTTCTCAATGATGTTTGCATGTGTAGATGCAATCAAAATTTATAGGATCGGAAATCTTGAAATTTAGTTGGAAAGTTCGGGATAATAAGGAATAAGTTTTGGGTGAAGTAGCAATTGTCACATTGTGAAATTATAATTTAAATTGTGTTAAAGTAAATAGTAATGCAAATTTGAATCATTATAAGTATTTTAAGACCGCTGTACAATTTTGTATCAAACTTTATTATAAATACTGAATTGTAAGTTCGTTTGAAAGTTCAATTTCTTTAAATGGAGTATATTTTCGTAACAAATTACTAAATTAACACTTATAAGAAAATTTTTTTGTAGGTTGAAGTCAATTTCCACCGCCGAGGTATTAAGAAGCTCATTTGATGTTTGATAAGGCTTCAAACAACAAGAAATATGTAGTATTTTATATATTGATTTATTTTAGACAAAAATCAACAACTTATTGACGAATTAATAATTTTCTATGAAACATTTGTAATATTTCGTCATTTAATCTTTGTATTTTCACTTTTTATACATTTTTACTAATTTGGCGGTAATAATTATTATTAAAATTCTTAAACACATTCTGATCGGGTGAAAAACCAAGCCAAAAATTATATGTTACCTCTTCACTATAAAATTAATTAATAAAAGGAATTTCAACAACTCTTGAACTGCTGGTGTTGAGTATCAACATTCACTAAGATTACATTAAATTTAAATTAATAATTACTGAATTTTTAATCTTAATATTTTAATATTTTGCTAATTAACTAAAATTAGGCACTGTTTTTAGAGAGAACAGGTAACATTAAATATTCAACATGCCTTATAGGTATATCAATTTTGTATCAAACTTTATTTTAAATAATAGTTAACGGAACTGAATCGCAAATTCGTTCGAAAGTAACTATCGAATTTCTTCAAATAGACTCGTACAACGTATATTTTCTTAACAAATTACTAAATTAACACTTATAAGCAAAATTTATTGCAGATTGAAGTCAATTTCTACCCTGAAGTATTAAGAAGCTCATTTGATGTTTGATTAGGCTTTAAACAACAACAAATGTGTTCTATGTTTTATATATTATATTGATTTATCTTAGACAAAAATCAACAACCTACTAGCGAATTAATAATTTTCTATTATTGAATTTGTGGTATTTCGTCATTTAAACTTTGTCTTTTCACTTTTTGGGCTTTTTTGCTAATATAACGGTAAAAATAATTGATAAAATCTTTAAACGAATTCTGATCAGGTGAAAAACCTAGCCAAAAATTTCATTTTACCTCTTCAATATAAAATTAATTAATAAAAGGAATTTCAACAACTCTTAAACTACTGGTGTTGAGTATCAATATTCACTATGATGACATTAAATTTAAATTAATAATTTCTGAATTTTTAATCTTATTACTTTAATAATTCGTTAATTAACTAAAATCGGACAGCCAAGATTAAATATTCAACATGCCTCATATATGGATTCAAAATTATTTTTTTTAGATTTTAACGAGTTTTTATTATTAAATTCTATACAAAATCGTAAATTACAATGTCAATAACTTAGTCACATTACATTATATAATTTCAGTTTCATTACTTTTAATAAAATTTTCTACGTAAATATCATTAAACATTTCTGAAAGTTGGACGTCATTTTCTATTCAAATTTTTGCGTAAATGAGTTATTTTTATCACCCTGCGCCTATAAACTTCCACCGTCTTACCAAATTATCGCATCCTGATAGTAAATTCAATTTCATAACTGACTGAATAATATATGAGACGGTTTTAGCGTAATAACGCAAGACAACAATCAATTTATATTTTACATCCAATCACCACAACAACGCCATGCAGCGAACAATGATTTTTCCGTACGAAAAAGTAGCAAAAAATTGAATTAACCAAGTGGAATATTATGTAATTAAGAGTTGGACAAAAAAGTTCATCAAACATTAATCCAATTTGAATTGAAACCAAAAAGGAAAAGTTTGCAGATACCTCAAAGTCGGTGAAACGTGACAAATTTTGTTTTGTAAGAAAACTCTAAGATTACAACAAAATTCCACTGACATTTAAACCGCAAGCATAATTTGCGGGTTGAAACTTTAATTCAATTACACCACGCACGAAGACTTTACTAATATAAAAACCATCGTCATTTCGTTTTTTTTGTACTGTTTCAGGATCGCTTCAAGTTCACGATTCTCAACTCGCTGCTCGTAGCAAAAAATGGTGATTTGGCCGCTTTAGTCGATTCGGAAGCACGAGTCATGTTATTATATTGTACACGCGAAGAAGCGATTGATATACTAACAGCCGCAAAGGATTTTAAGCTTACGGGAGAAAATTATGTATGGGTTGTCACCCAAAGTGTTATAGAGAATCCGCAACAAGCTCCAAACCAATTTCCTGTCGGAATGTTAGGTAAGTAATATCTAATCTTTATTCATGCTCCTTTTTTATGTCAACATGCAACAAACATGTGCAATTCAATCATGAATATGTCATACAGAAAATCTCATTTCCGTTACAATAACTATAAGTACAAGGAGAAGAATAGGGAAACATGTCTAATAATAATAGAGATTTTTTAGTAAATCTATGTAATTTTTGAAAAATCGAACAAATACGCAAAGAAAATACAGCGTAATCGATTTCGTTTTTACACTGTTGTTTATTTTAATTTAAAATGCAAACGTTGATATTTTTCAATTCAATATAATGGAAATAGCTCAAAGAATTTTTATCTATTTGAGTTTCAATTTAAATAAATTCCAATACGTTTAAAATATTTTTAACTCGCAATACAATGTTTTATTACATTGCTTTAGGAAAACAATGTTACGGTACAGAATAACAGTAATCACACTTTTCAGTATTTATACAACTTATTTCAACTTTTTTTGAATTGTATTTAACAAAATATTTTGTTTAAATGTTATTTTATTCCAACTACAAATCACATTCACTAATAAGTATATATTATTATCTAAGTACATTTTTCATTAAATGTTTTTTACAATTTTTAGTTTTATCATATTCAATTGATCAAAGAGTCGTGTTTTTCTAAATACATTAATTTTTAATATCTCTCCCCAACTGCATTTCTATAGTTAACAACATTGAATTCATGAAACATATGACAAATATTTTATGGTGCACGTTCTATTTGTTCGAATGTACAATATAAACAATTTACATTGTTTTATTGCTACATACTGGATGGAATGCAAAATGCGGTAAACAAAAACATTCTTTTAGAAGATACTATATACCAGAGTTGAATTTAAAATTGGTTAATGAAAACTGAATAAACAATATTGTGAAATTTTTAAATGAATAATAATAATTCTACACCTCTTCATTCTTATAGTTTTGTACATAGTTTATGTTATATATTTTGAGTTGTTTTGGAGTATAGAACATATCTGCTGCTTTATTATGTTGGTATGCTATTGTTTATCGATATATTTTATTTTCAACTGCGATATGTACATATTCAACATACGAACTATTTGACACACGAGTTGCGACTCGCATTAATATTATGTTTGAGAACCACACTGAATTCTGAGATATATGATAATATGCGAATGGAGAAGCTTCCGCATCGGGCGATAAAATCGTTACATAATTAATTAATATAATGTACCTAGTTTGAGATACCAGCTTGTTATGGCCTTGCTACTTCTTCTTCTTCTAGTACCGACTCCACTAATGAAGGTTGGCTGTAACCATTGCAAATTCATTTCTATCTTCGGCTTTTCTTAAAACTGTCTGCGTGTCTAACCCAGTCGCAAATGTTTCTTAGCCAGGATATTTGTCGCCTACTAGGACCCCGTTTTCCTTCGATTTTATCCTTCGTAATCAGCTGCAACAACTCGTATTTATTGTTTCGAAGTATATGTCTCAAATATGATGTCTTTCTTCTTTTAATTGTGCTCAAAATTTCTGTGTTTCTTCCCATTCTGTGCATCACCATTTCATTCGTAATATGATCTGTCCATGGTATCTTTAATAGTCTCCGGAAAAGCTACATCTCAGCTTCCAGCTTTCTCAGTAAGGTAACATTGTTACATTGCTCAAGCTGCGGCGCTTTGCTAGTTGAAAATTAATAAACATAAATTACCAAACAATTATAGAAAACTGAATATTACATAATAGTCGAAAATATAATCTTATATAAATAAAAAAATACACTGAAAAATACAACAATTATTAATAATTCAAATCATATCTCTGTGTTTAATGTACATAGCACTGTAAATTGGCAAACAACAATGATTAAAATTTAATAAAAAAATTGTGGGAGTATTAAACAATATTGAATTACCGACTAAATATTTGAAAAATGCAAATCGAAACAATTAAATCTTAATTTATCGTGTAAATTTGTAATAAAAATTCCAATCAAATATCAATTTATTTCCAGTTGTCGTTGAAAATGCTCCACAAACAGAGACAATTTATTAATTACTATTAACATAAATGCTACAATATTTGTTTTGCGCAGTATTTCGCAATTCATGTGAATTCCTTTATATGTAAATGCATCACAAATTGAATATTAATTAAAAAATGCTTTTTGTTGGTGAAGCGCTACACATGACTTTATTAAATTTTTTCAATATTGTATGACGAAGCAATTTCTTTTGAATCTCACATGCTTTGTATAAATAATATTTCAAGGTTATTTTTAACGTAAGCCTTTTCAGTGAATATAAATTTGGGAATCTCTATTAACATATTTAGAGATAATAACAAGCATTACAACTTTGGGAAACTTTACGGCAAGGTTGGAATTCAAAGTTAACCAAAACTTTTATATAAAGGAACTAAACGTCAAAAATATTATACGTATTAAAAATGTAACGCAATATTATCAATTTAGAAAAATTAATTAAGCATAAAGTTAATTAAACGTTGTGTTTTTACTCTATAACATAATTAAAAAGTTTAAATTACTATTTTATCTATTGAAATTTAATGCAAATTTTATTCATGATAATCAATTTATTATTTAACGTATTTTTAAACATTTTACACCCCGTCTTAACACCTCGACGCTAAAAATTCAATTAAAAAGCTTTTAATGAAACAATTTTTGCTTGCCTTAAACCACACAAAAATAATGTTTCTCTTTACTTTTTGCTAAATAAATCTCTCCCTCGGTCTTTTTTCGCCCGTCTTGTGCTGTTTGATTGCAAGAACGTGTTTGCTGAAAATCCTATTCATACAAATGTCTACTCGCCGTTTTTTTTTTGTCTACTTTTAGATTGTCTCAAGGGACGGCAAAGACTTCAACATATCCCTTAAATTACTTCCATGGGAATTGCAAGGCAACTTTCAAACACTCGTTTAATTCTTACATACTCAACTATTTAATCATTTAAATGAATTAGAACAAGTTAGAGATATGTGCGAAAAATATTTGGCCACACCCAACTCTCTCTCGATGGGAAATTAGGTCGAATTCGCCTCGCTTCAGTTTTATCGCACACAACGCTGAGATCTGTTGCGAATTATCTTATATTTTTTCTCATGCTTATTGTACAATTTTTATTGTTAAGATGAAATTTTATAAAGATATAGCGCATAAACATAAACATCAACAACAACAGACAAAAAAATGATACGAAAAAATTCTTTTGGGATATTCAGTAAAAAAGAATTTATTGTGCTGCATGTCATAGAATAAAGTAACGATGTGGAAAATGTATTTTTCTACTGATAATTGATACTGCCATTATATAGAGAGAAAACAAATAAATATTTTTTGCGATTGTGGATTTAAATTGGAATATCAATAAAGCCGCTTGCAAACAAATTTGTATTGATGTTTGACGTTTAATAAACGTTTGGTATCTACAAAACGGCGCACGCTTTTTTTACTACCACATGTTTTTTACGGATTTCCTGTACGCCAAATGCGGGGTGAACTTTCTATAAAATTGTTGAGCTTTTTTTACGAACGTTTATTATAAATATTGCATAGCGTTTTAAAAAGAAAATCAAACAAACGAATTATTAATTTAATTTTGTTTATTGCAAAATTCGTTTGCATGTCATGTCAAAAATTCAGTATTATCAAAACTGTACTAGTTTTGGAACACTACTGTGCCTAGAAAGTAAGACCCATTTTTAATTTCAATAGCGCAGGCAAATCGCACATCATTAAAAATTGTTTCTTACTTTATAAGCATTGTAATAAATGTTTGTAACAAATTTCAAGTCAAAACATTTATTAGTTTTTGTTTTACGTCAAATGTTATACTGCGCTAAAAGTGCATGCGGCGATTATGCTTCATCTCTTCTATCGTCCCAAAAGAGTTTTTCCGCAGTGGTTTTTTGAGATTCTGAAATAGTCATAAGTGATATGGTATTAAATAAGACGAATTTGGTAGTTGTAGATCGATATGCACAAGATTTTTCTTAATAAAGTCACTAAGAATGAGTACATTGTGAGAAGTACATTGTCATCGTTATGGCATTAATCAATAATTTCCAGGTTTTAGGCCCATAATTTCTTCCAAAATGATATTGGCACACTCTTTCGACATACCAATAAGTCCCGAACAGACATATTTAGAAAGCCAAGCTCAATTTCTTTGGTTTTCTTAACGTCGGCCAGGGTTGATTCTCGTTCGAAGCGTTCTTTGCCTTTAAATCCTTTTCTACTTTCTTCCAACTGATTCCACTACTTGTAAGCATTGCTTTTTGACGAAACATGATCCCAAAAGATTTTTTACAACATTTTGTTCCCCAAACAAAATTTAATGCTGTTTTGCTCAATATTGTAATAATCACCGCATGCACTTTTAGCGTTGTATATCAATAGACGTAAAACAAAAACTCTAACGTTTTGGTGTGAAAATTGTTATATATGTTTTTTTTTATGTTTTATTAATGTACAGTTTACCTCGGTTAATTAAATTAAAAACTGATCTTACTTTTTAGACACAGTAGTATGTATGGATAAGCGTAAATAAAAATCAGCCTAACTTATTGAAAATTAGTCAAATAGCTATAAATATTAAAGAACATTGTTCAATAAATTTGTATTAAAAAGCTACAAGCAAACCAGAAATGTCTGCTGAAAACTATAAATAATCTCAACAAAACTTCTAGATAAATCAATTGTTTTTTTATAAATTTAATATTTCAAACTTTCAACCATTTTTCATGTTCTGATTATAGATCAATTTCACTCACATTTTTATTAAACCGAGATTATTGTTCGTTTATTGAGATTTATATTTCTATACTTGACAAATATATATGAGTAAATTTATTGAAAAATAAACATTTATTTTTATTTTTATTAATTAAATGTAATAATATTTTTTTAATTAATTGCATTAAAATTATAAGTATACGTTTCTTGCAATAAATATAGAAATAATCCCGTATTAAAAAATGTTACTCCCATTTAATATACGTTTTAATAAACCGCGCGCATTTGCGAAGACTTATTCTTTAATAACTAGCATTATTATTAAATGCAATATTTTGCGAACATTTGCGGTTTGAACTTTGAACTGCTTTTTAAATGTAAATTTAAATTGTAAAACAATGTGAGACAAGTTGGAAACATGTCATTTTGCGGAAACCAACACGAACCTTTACATTATTGACATTCTTTTTTGTGCGAATGAGGAATATGCAAAATGCGTAAGGGAATTGTAGAATAAGAAACTTGCAGACAGCTGAGACAATTTATTTTCTTAAAGGTTCCTTCCTACTTCTTCTCTTTTTTTAACTAAAAACTAAATGCATTTTTCTGCGTTTATATATTGGTATTCTAATTATTCAACCATGCACGTTCTTCTTTTTTAATATAATTTATACGCAAACTATATTAAAATTGGCGGCTCAAATAGCGAGCGTCAAACTACGCTCGTATTAAAAGATTAATCTAATTTGAAGCGTGTGAACACATTGATATTTTATAGTATTTTATTCGGAAAGCTTATTAATTTAATGCTGGCTGAAATAGGGTAACGCTATTATTACATTTTATCTAAATAAACTTTTATTTTATCGCAATCGCGCGACGACAAGCTCTTTTAAACTCGAGTAAATTAAGTTTAATTAAAACAAACCGACTTTAATTTATCCAATATACTTTTCAACATCTATTATTTTTCAATGCTGTTTGATGGTAGATGTTATTGGCATATAATTATTAATATACTAAGTAAAATTAATTAAATGCAGTTAGTTTGTTGTTCTTGGAATGGCTTAGCTTTAATGTTACATTAAACACTAATAGAATGCTTCTGATATAATCCATGCATTAAATATTTTGTTTATTAACTGCAACACTTTGCATTAATAATTTGATAATTTAATTTTCTAAAATGTCTGCAATCGTGTGTTCATTATTAAACAACTATTAGACCGCACTTTTGTAAGATTATAGCTCTTAAGTACTTAACAGTATAACTTAAATCATCTTATCACTAGAAACATTATCGAAAAGTTTGTAAAATGACTGTATTTTATTGAAATTTAAATAAATTATTTTATATTTTAATATTTCTGGCAATATATTGTATTATAAAACTAAATATATTGGTATCTTTGCAATATAATTTTATAGAAAAAGAATAAAACTGTTCACTGCAATAAAAGTCGACATTTTGGCAATAAAAGAGCGTGAAAGTGGCTCTAGACATGTAAATCAATCTTATAAAAAAATAATTGTGTCTATTTTCCTTAAATTCATATGCAGTATACCTACTTAGCTATTATATAGCCAATACGATACAATGCACGCAAAACAGTTTCTTATATCCATAAACTTAAAAAATTAAGCAATTAACGGTTTACAACCAAATGATTACACAATCCGTACATTTAAGAGTAAGCAAAGAATATACAGGCTAAGCGAATCAATTCTTTTTTAAATAATTCTTGTTTGTAAATAAAACCATAGGAAGGTAATCCACATGGGTTTCACAAACAATTTTCCAAAAAACAAAGCGGAAATAATTCTAGGAAATTTGATTGGTTAGACGTGTAGATGATAAGAAAATTCTAAGGATTTTTGCAACATTTTGCATTAATAATTTGATAATTTAATTCTCTAAAACGTCTACAATCGTGTGACCATTATTAAACAACTATTAGACTGTACTTTTATAAGATTATAGCCTTTAAATGCATGACATTATACCTTCAAACATCCTATCATTGGAAAAATAATAAAAAAGTTCTCAGATTATTAAATATTTGTTAAAAACCAACATTTTCTTGTAAAATGTCTTTATTTTGAGAAATTTAAATAAATTATCTTATATTCTAATACTTCTGGCAATATATTTTACTATAAAACTAAATATATTAGCATTTTTGCTATCTATAATTTTACGGTAAAGAACAAAAATATTCGCTAGAATAAAAGTAGACATCTTGGCTATAAAACAGCTCGAGAGTGACTCTAAACATGTAAATCAATATATAAAATAATAATAGCGTATATTTTCCTAAATTCATGTGCGGAACACTTAGCCAGTATTTAGCCAATACGGTACTTTTATCCACAAACTTAGAGGATTAAGCAATTAACGGTTTGCAAGCAAATGATTACACAATATATAATGTTCATAAAAGTAATGCAAAGAATTTTCAGGCTAAGCGAATCAATTTTTCTTCAAATAATTCTTGTTCGTAAATAAAACCATGCAATCCACATGGGTTTCACAAACAATTTTCCAAAATACAAAGCGGAAATAATTCTAGAAAATGTAATTGGTTAGACGTGTGGATGATAGGAAAATTCTAGGGATTTCTAGCAGATTTATGAAAGGAATGAAAAATGTGATAGGTTAAAATTTTAATTTAATTTGATTGAAAAATATTGTATGCGCATCACATCTCACATCCGCTGTAAAGATATGATAAGTAAGCGTGATAAAATTGAGTTATTTAAATTTGGATCGATTATAAAGTATAATAAAATTATGTAATACAATGATAAACAATACTTTTAAAATTTATATCGAAGAACATAAAATAAAATTTTACGTTAAAATCTATAAAAATCTATATTTTTAGTTGGTATAATATACATAAATATATTATAACATTTACTTTTTATTTGATATTTTTGTAGATAGGCAAAAATACTGAGTTGATTCTATTAAGCGGCTAGAAAGATAAAGTTTCGCACAAATCGAGGGGAACGCGTTTAAATAACAACAAATAAATGCTAGCAAAACAAAAAAAAAAACTAAAATCTTTCTGTATTTATTGGCTTTGAAATCCTATTCACATTCGAAGCCATTTAACCGTAGCATTATCTTGAATTCTACGAGATATTCTTATTGTCAATTTTTATCTTGGATATCCACTGTATTGCTAAGTATGCACATACACTAGAAATAAACCACAATGAGTAAATACTAAACATTAAAGGCGCAAATATAAATGCAATACAAAAAAAAAACAACCAAATCGATTATTACCTATATTAAGTACAAGTTTTATTGATATAGTTATCTGACACCTAACAGAAATATTTTAAACATCAACTTTTTTTCTTTCATTTTTTATTTATATCGTAGACGTTCATTGGATACGAAGTAACTCAATTATTACAATTGTGTTTATTGCTGAGAAAAACCAAGCATCTCAGGAGAGTAATTTACAGAGTTCTAGATAATTTTAATTAGATTCTAATAATTGATGATAAGTTAAAATCAACATTATTATTTTAATTACAGCAATAAACACTTACTTACTATCACAGCGTTTTTTTCATTAAAATTTATAGGCCTATTAATTAAGTAATTAGATGTGTTTAGATTAATAGAATAGACAATAAATGAATCTTTATTAAATTGTATTTATAAATAAAACATCTATAATACATTTTATGCAATGGCAAAATAATAAATTGATTACCCATTCAAATTATAAATTCAATATAAAATTTTATTTTCATACTATTTGGCCTTTTTGAATTTTGAACGAAAGTAATCAAACGTTTATTTGATGTTTCATGAATATTACAAGCGCAAAACATTTTTTTTCTGAAAAAATATTCGCAGCCCTTTAATTTCCATCGCGTGAAAAACTAATAAAATTTTGCACGAACCCTGCTAAAACCGAAAATCATACTTTATTTATTCATCTGATAATACAGTCGGAAAAATCTCTAGGAATATGTAATTTAATTACATTTTGTTCAATTTTCAGCATGGCTTTTACAACACACAGCTATAGTTTTTCGATCGATGACAAAATTGAATTTTAAACTCACTTTTATGATCCTGTCGTATCAGTAGCTAATATTAAATTAAGAATGGTGCATGGCGTCCTGATGTTCACAACATGATGCCATTGAGTTGAACGACATTCAACCAATTTCGGTTATTGCCTGACACGATAATGCGTAACTTAACCGAAATTATAATCCATAATCATTTGAGCAAATAGCAAAAATGGAAATTTGAGGACGTCGATCAAATAATTTACATGTAAATTATTGATAAATAAAGAAATTAGCATAATTGTAATTGTAAATACCGCTGAATGTATTTGTTTGGAATACAAAATATTGTTTTAGCGCCCTATTAATAATCATGATGAATAATGCTCATTTAGAAAAAATATTATGCAATCTTTCAACATAATGTTGATAATTAATCTATTGAACTAAGTTTGTGGGTGGATTTATTCTGAAACTAATAAAGTTTAATCTTCCTAGCAGATGCACGCAACATTAACGCAGACGGGAAAAACACTGAAATTGTAACAAAAAAAAATATATATTATACATTTTTTTGTGTTGCAATGTCCTTGCCCTCATTTCTACCGTGCAGACGCTCGCAATTAATTATTTCAGGGTTTCACAGCTAAAATACAATTATAAAAGACAGTCGAAAATGTAATTTAATGCAAAGATTTTTGTAATTTGCAAATTTATTATTTGCGCGGAAAAATGTTTTCTCTTGTAATTATGTTGGGTGTTATTAATGCGTCGGCATTAATTTGATAATAATACGCAGTGAATTATTCTTATATTGTATTTATTAAAGCTGATATAATTATATCTGTTATAACTGTTTAGTTAGAATCGCCAATACGGTTTAGTTAAACAAAACATCTTGATTTGATATCTTAATTTGTTGCAATTATGCTGACTGCAATTAATGTGTAGACATTAATTTGATAATAATATACTTACTGAATTATTCTTATATTGTATTGTATTGGCAACTAAGTAATTTCCGATTGGTTTAAGGAAATAAGAGAGTTTTTATTTTAAATGGAAAAAACTTTAATCTATTAAGTATTTCTCATTTTGTTCGATGACCTTTTGTCACCTTTCTAATGATGGTATTCATTTCATTCTCATTAAGCTCAATTGGTCGACCTTAACGTTGGCCATCTTTAAGAGAAAAATCTCCAGAACGGAATTTTTCAAACCAATTTCGGCATTACCTTTCTTAAAAGGCTTCATCACCGTACACGTTACGTAACTTAAATATTAACCAAAATATATCGAAAATGTTCGTTTTTGCATTCCATATTAACGTTGATGTAAAAAAGACATCTTGTGAAAATATATACGCAATGAGCTTATATAGCTGGGTTAGCATGACAGCTAACATATATATGAAGAAGAAGATCATAACATTTACAAATATCCTAAAAATAAGAGCGAAAAGCATCTATAACTGAAATCGGCAATTACTTAGTTGCCAACCCGATATTTATTAAAGTTGATATAATTATATCGACGTCTGTTTAGTTAGAATCGCGCAATATGGTTTAGTTAAACAAACATCTTGTTTATATATCTTAATAATAATATACGCTCGGAATTATTCTTATATTGCAGTTATTAAAGCTGATATAATTATACAACTGATTAGTTATAATTACCAATATGGTTTAGTTGAATTAATTTCATAATAATACGCATGGATTTATTCTTATACGTATTACATTTATTAAAGTCGATATAATTATACAACTGTTTAGTTAGCATTGCCAGTATGCTTCAGTTGAACAAAACATCTTGCTGGGATATCTTAATTTGTTCTTAGCATTTGGCTCGGTTGTGGCAAAGTTTGCACAGCATTTTGATAAGGATTTTCTGGAAACTATTACGTTTTTTATTTTAAAAATACCTTTCATATTGCTTCAATTTAAAAAATCAATAAAATTGTAACCAAACTTTGTTACTTTACTTGTCGCCAGACTGTCAAGTAATAAAATTTCTATCAAACGTGCTTGTCTAATAAGAAATTACATTCTCTATGCATATTTCTATAAAACTGCTTAAAAATCGTTTCAATTTTATCACTATTACTTTCAAAACTAAAAGTTTCCCTTTATTATTTAATGCGCAACTTTGTGAATATTTTACGCAACTTTTCTCAAATCTTTAAAATTCTTCCTTTTTTAAAATTATCGCATCATCTAAATTAAACATGTATGTGGTAGTAAATTAAAAAAACTCATTAGCTAAAAACAGAATTTGTTTGAATCATAAAAAACAATAACATTTGTGTGAGTGTTGCTGGTGGAAAATAATGAAAAAACTCGCTAGATAAAGAGAATAGGTTATTTGGTGGAGATTAAAACGGATATAATGAGGTTAAATGGAAAGGTGATGACTGTAAATTTTTTTGCATGAATTTTTATAAAAAAAGAGGGTAGCAGTTTGTATTTGAACAAAACAAAATTGTGTGCGGGTGCATAAACGGAAATAAAACTATGAAATTCTTCTTCAACTATATTTGAATTCATAAAATGCACATTGCTCGAAAATGCTTCTATTTTATTTTATTTTTATGCAGCGAGAATAATAAAAAACAAACTAGTTAAATCACTTTAATTGTAATTTCTCTTTATTTAATTAAAATAGTGATTTAAATTAAAATTGTATATTTTACGGTTTCTCCTTTTGTTTATTTATGAAATATACGCTATTGATGTGGATGCATACAAATGTCTACGGAAATATGTGCATGTAACAATGGAAATTCAAAATTATTACTTTTTCCTTTGCTGCTTAAAAGTTTCCAATAAAAAAAAGCAGAACTTTTTTGGTTCAATACAACGAAAACAGAGATACATACAATAAAAAAACTTTGGTACGACTGCAATGCAGCATCAGAGTTTTATAGCTATATGATATTGATAGCTATACATTATTAATAAAAATAATAATAATAAATAATTTTGGACGATTTAAAAAATATTCATTGCTTCGTTAAATTTTTAACAACACGACGAGTTTTGTCTGATGGTCTGATATAAATAAACAAAAAGAAAATGCACAAGAGACGGTAATTCCGTGCACGTACCATGATGAGATTAACTTATGATACAATTGCTGAATATAAAGGCGCAGCTTAAAGAAGGAAGATATAAAGTATACATATATCTAACAGCAAAAAACTTATATATTATATGCGATTTATGCGATATTTGTGAACGTTTATTAGGGAATATTAACTCAAGCCCATCGTAAAGGCATAAATTACATAATACACACACATTTTTATCCCATGGCATCGCACATATATATTCATTATGCGATGCAGAAACAAAATCCATTCATAAACTATAGCAAAACAGATATTTTATAACGCCGGCCGACATTCATATATATGAACTTTAATCTTTTTAATTATTGGAACACATCTATTCATCAAACGCATAATAATTTTGTGAATCATTTTATTCAATTTAAATTTTCAGTAGAATTTAACATTCATGACCGTGAATAATATCTTTTCATTATTATAATACCATGTACAAATATATTTGTTCGTTTTTGCAATAGTAATTACTTTAAATATCATTTGTATTACAAATATTGAATTAATGTCGATATTTCTGTTAAAAATAAATATTATCTGATAATTAAATACATTTTATTTTATTATTACAAAATTTAACTTTCATTGCACTTATCTGCATATAATATTACTTTTATTTACTTTTAATACCCATTAAATGTCTTTGAAGGTGTAATTTAACATTATTTTGTTTACTTTAATTTAAATTGCAATAGTAAATTTAAAGCGTGATATAAATAATTTACAGATATGTACAATATAAATTCAACCTCAATTCGAACGCTATTAAACAAAATTAAACTTTCATAGAAAATAAAAACTTGTGCAGAAAACAGTGATATAATGTCATTAGAAGACATAATCAAACAAAAACCTACAGCCGCAAACGATAACATCAAGAGTTAAAGGGAGCTACTTCTTAATGCTTCGTATAATAATTATTATATAATAATCGTAATGATATAGAAAATAATAAAGTGGAATCAACACTGCAAGTGTTAAAAAAAAGTTGTTTTATAATATTTTCCGTATAATGTATTGTAGAATACCACTATCCTTCTTAAGGGTATTAGGAATCGTTTGCGGCTATATGTTTTTAAATGATTGTTTTTTAATTACATTATAACACTGTTTTGTATACATAAGCTTTTGTTTTCGACGAAGGCTTAGTTTTGTTTAATAGCCTTCGGATTGAGTTTGAATATAAATAAAAAATCCTACCTTATATTGCTGTGGAGAATATCCTGTTCTTACACAAATACACTAAATTAAGCACGAATTAGTTAAAAAAATATTTAATCAACAGTTATTGAAAACGCTTCTTATTACGAAACCACCCTGCAGTGTACTAATAATTTAGGGGGTGCGTCGAGTACTTATATTATTGCGTGTAATCTGCGCATGTGTGACTCAACTAGTTGATCCTTCAAACGGATTTAACTTTTGGAAGATTCCAATGTCGCCATCACGCACGAATGACTCATCACTTGTACCTGTACGTACTTGAAATAAACAATTTATTGCGTCTGCGCGTATCAACCCCCTGATAAGTACATATATTTGACTGATCTACTAAATTATTAGTACACTGCACGGTGGTCTACTGATAAGACGTATTTTTAATAAGTGAGCTATTTAATTTATTTAAAATCATTCGAATTCGTGTTTAATTTATTTGTGTTTACAACTGGTGAAGATGGATTATTTTTCAATGCAATACAAGGATCGGATTTTTAATTTATATTGCATGTAAGTACCTAAATAACCATTTTCCTATATATAAGATTCATTCCCAGTCGCAGTTTCGAACTGATTCAGAACTAGAATTCCAAACTCAATTGATAGGGTTTTTATTTTTTACAAAGGTTTAGTTTTGTTTAATAGCATTCAAATTGACTTTGAACTTATTATACCTACTTATCTAATAGTAAAGAGAATCCATTTTAAAAACTAATGTGGTAAATAATTTATCTGTTGCAATATATGTAATCTTGTTAAATAAAATGTGTAAAATAGCATGAGACCGGACGTTGTTAAGCCAGTTTTGTATGTTTGATAGTAATATTCATTATTCTAATTCATATACCAATATTAAAATAAAGTATTGTATGGTGAAGATTACATGAGAACCGCTTAAAATGATTACCACATACCGCACATGTACAGTAATATGTAGGCAAAATGCCATTAAAAAGATAAAGGTAACTTAAACGTATATTAAATTTATTATAAGATAAACTAAAAATGTTAATTAATACCAAAAATGTTTGAAATGAACATACTTATATCTATTTACATATTTCAATTTAATATTTACAATAAATGCCACAATTTACATCCATGTAAAGTTTGAAAAATTAAAAAAAAACAAACAATACCATCTAAAATATAATAATAGTTACTTATATTATTTTAAACACTATAACCAGCAAAAAATTAGAACATAAATTAATCTCTGCAATCGTTAAATTTTCGTAAGAAAATTAATTCAATTAAAATGTGTTTTAATTTAAATTAATGGGTAGTACTATGTAATTAAAAGAAATAATAAGACTAAATTATTGGCAATCATGTCGCGATTTTTAAGCAACTGATGGTTAACAGATTTTACTCATTTTCTTCACGTTTTGATTCTATTTCTAAAGGAAGTTGTTACTAAATTTAACAAATTTATGACATGAGAAATAATAACTAAATAACTTGTTTGTACGTTGAAAATGAAATTAAAATGAAATTTATTACATCTTAGAATTAAACAAAATGCTGCATTAGCGTCACGTATTTCGAAGAATAACACTGAAAAAGTAAATTTTATGAAGCGGACACGCCAAAAAAAACTATCGTTCACTCTCATTGGTACATAAATAAACAAAGTAAATATTATATGAGCTTATTTGTATCTAGTCCACGATATATCCATTTGGAGCCAATTCAATTAACACACTTTTTTGGTTATTTGTTCAATTAGTAATTGGGTAACAATTTATCTTCATCTACCTATAAATATCTGTTATTTGAACAATGCGTCAAAGACAATGGATTAGTCTAGACTG
>JARJDW010009673.1:0-15471 GCA_030264715.1 Adinopsis sp. GC000173
ATCAATATCGAAAGAAAAAAAATCGGGTGGCGATCTGATTGGCAGCGCCACATTCAATAATTTATACGCTGTTTATGAATAATTAAACATTATCAGGACTTGGTATTTTATGAGGTGGAGCGAGCGCTTAATTCTTACCATCTGGCTCACACCAAAAAAACAAAATTATCTGTGCGTATTCAACATAAAAATCACAACATTTTCATCATCGAATTCAATAAAAAATGTTGTGCAATATTCTTTGTTTATAGGGTGAATGCTTTTTGAATAATTGTTTGCACATCGAATCGATACACTGCAATGAATTTTGCAACAACAAAAAAACCAAATACATCGCAATGCGTTTAATGTTTTACATTAAACTTAATTAAGCCGCGCTTTAAGCGATCATGTAGTCGAACATTTAGCTGTCAGTTTCGATGATGCTGATCGCACCGATTTCGGCCACGCATACAGAACGCATTAATTCCAATCGCGCCCAAAACTTTGACATATAATTCATAGTTGGTGAATATCTGATTAAATATGCAAATATGTCCGGGTAGGTATTAATCGGGTCGCGCAATGTAGGTAGGTGATTTTTAAATATTTCTTTTTAATATTGGTAAAAGCTTTCCACCGCACATCCTCGCTAAAAATAGCCTTTCAATAAACATGTGGCGCGCTTTTCTTCTTGGAAGAGAACGAATCGGCGTTGATTATTTCCTACTTTCATCACCTTTCGTGTGAATTATGATAACGTAACAAACGAACGAGGAAAGCTCGAAAGAAAAATGCAAATCGTCGTTCGTCACCTACAAAGTTGGCGAACTCAATTCATCTTGTACGAACGTACCCAATTTATTTATTCCTGATGAGTAGGTGTATATTTATAAAAAACGCGTTTAAAAAAATATAGGTATTGTATTTAGATGATAACTTTATCAAAATGTCTTTATGTAAAGTAAAATCAATTAATTTTTGATATATTCGTCGTTAGTTGCAAAGCTGGCAAACGCGATTCATAAATATCGGGACTCAATTTATTTATTCCTGGAATATATTTATAAAAGACGCATTTAAATAGATATTTGTCATCTTAGAAAGTTATAATAATCTGCCTGGATAATAAAATTATCTCAATGTACATAAATAACATGTAATTTTTAAAAATTATACTAATTTTGATGGAATTAATCGACTCGAATCTGGTTTTAATATCATAATCATTTTCATTTGCTACAAATCAAACAACATTTTAAAGTATTTGATAAATTGCTCCATAAAATTGCTAATTTCATCTCTGAAAATTACAAAAACCTGCTTGGATGAAAACTATGTCACAAAACCCGCAAAGAAAATGCAATTTCATAAAAGCAGACTATTCATGATTAAATGCATCAACTTCAATAAAGTTTTCCTCATATCATTCAACGATCTGTGCTAAGAAATTATAGTTTTACCATTGACCTAAAGTTTGATTAAATCAAATTTTCAGTAAAATACTAAAACTCCATGCAGAAACAAATTCTTGTTACTTTTGTTATAGGGTATAAGTAAAAAACAATAAGCAATTTTTAAAAATCAAACTTTTTTGCATAGATAAATCGACCCGGGCCATTATTTTTTATTCACAATACACATAGACTAATCGTAAGTTTTTTCAATACAACAAATATATTTTATATGCACAAAGAAATGCAAATGCAAACTTAGCGAACTCGTCTCACTTACAACAGCAATAACAACATACAATATACGCTACTATTTATTTATCATCGCGCATATTTTATACAATACAACATAATAATAAGCGCGCGTTTAAATATTTGTCGGGTGCGCATTGTGCATATAATAATAAATATGATACGTGTTCGTTTTGTAATCTGTTAAATTAACATAATCGCGCTTTGCGCACTTCAAAAAACGGGTCTATTAGCGACGACGCTTTGATTAAAAAAATATTGCGCTATAAAATGCGTTTGTATTCAAAGGAGGTAAACGCCTTCTGCTAGTTTTCCCGCTAGCGCGCGCGTGAAAATTCAATTGTTTGTGCACAGTTCGACTGAATTTTATCATCTGGAAATAATTTTTTGCATTAGAATAATCAATAATTTTATTTTAAAAAAATTGAAAATTTGATGTAAATTTAAGTTTGCCATAAAAATTACCAAAGAAAGTGACAATGTTTTTATGAGCCATATTTAAACTCAAATTTTCTATGGGGGACTTCTTAATCTAAGGTTAATGAGCGTTAATTTTGCAATAATTTAATAAAAATAACTAAAAGCAACAAATATTAAATATTCAGAACAAATCTCAATAAATTTCCCAAGCTGTATATTTAAATTTGCAACAAAGATCAACAAAGAAATTAAGAATGATTTTAAAATCCATTTTTGCTATAAACTTTTATGCGGAACTTCTTAATCGAAGTTTAATGAGCGTTAATTTTGCAATAATTTAATCAAAATAACTAAAAACAACAATTACTTAATATTCAGAACAAATATCTATAAATTTCCCAAGCTGTATATTTAAATTTGCAATCGAAATCAACGAAGAAATTGAAAATGATTTCAAGAGCCACTTTTGCTAATAATTTTTATTCTTAATCTAAGGCTAATGATCGATAATTTTGCGATAATTTAATCAAAATATATAACTAAAAGCAAAACGAATTATTAAATATACCAACACAAATATCTAGAATATTATTTAAAGCAATCAATCAAAAATAAATTACAGTAAATAAATAACAATCAAATTCCATGAAAAATATTTGAATAGCGATTATACTTATCATTTAACGCTACCATAAATTATTATTAATAAATATATACTGGAGCAATTGCATATACCGATACATGGCTTGTTCTATGCAACCTGTTGAAGACATTGTAAAAATAATTCGAACCAATCAATCATATACCTAGTACATCAAGCGCAAACAAATTCCGTGATTAATATTTTCCAGAAATAATTATATATCGCAGAGGGTATGTATGATTGTAGATTACGCGCCGCGATAAATAAATAAAGCGCCGTGCGTTCGTTCGCGGTGCAAAAAAATCGATGTTTAATAATAGTTGGATGCGAACTAAGCGGCTGCTTTTTTCCCGCCGCCCCGCCCCCGTTCGCACATCGTCCGTCGCGATGTGGCTGTGGATTAATTCAAAAGCACATTCTCGAGTTTGTATTAGCAATCTCCCTCATTACAGTAAATTGCGCGCCTCATACATTTTGCGGATTTGCGGCGTAATCGCTCCACAAATATATTTGCAGCGCGCGCGACCGCGCTCGAATATGAAAAACAACAGAAATATAATAATAATAATATCCATCGTCGATAGATAACGCTAAGCGAGTTCAATCCGTACTATCGCATACGATATGATAGAATAGCACGCGGAATGAGCCCACGGAGCGTCATCTACACAGTCTATAGGTATAACGATTAAGATGCGGTCCCGCGGGAGATGCACCGACGAAATGGGCCAAGTCACCAAAGCCGGCCAGCTTTTATACCGACGGGTTTTAAGCAACGGATGGGATTTGCTGCTATAACGCAGACAGGTTTTTTCCACGTCACGGGTATAGAAAAATGGATACTTGGTTACCTGTTTGGGCACTCATTTACTCTTCTTGGAAGGTTTACTCCCAGAATGTTCATGCATCATTAGCCTTTAACAATGTAAATACAAATACAAATGTATTGTTACAAAAAGATTAGGAATTCTCTAGAAAAAGTAAAATTTTAGGAACAACTTATAGATTTGCTGTTAAGTTATTGCCATTTTTTATATTAAATTTTGCAGGAACAAGAAGTAACTAGCTGTTTTTTGTCTCCAAGTTGATAAAAGTGATCGTATAGTCAACGTTTCATCACTAGTGCTGCAAAAAAATCCTTTTTCTAACGACGTGATGCAATAAATTACTTATCCAAACAAAACAACAACTCGTTGCTATAATTTGCTGATGTAAATATTAACCTATTACATGCTAACATTCTATTCTTGAGACGCATCACGCATTTCAAATTTGATTCTTTTCATAATTGAGACAATTTCATGTAAAAACTACGATTAAACACTTCGATCAAGACATTGCTTATTAAAAAATTAAATTATACTTGCAGAACATTATATTTAAGATTGGTTGCATATGTACATAAAATGCTAATGCATTCTACGATATTTCATATTTGTTCTCGATGCTTTCTAGTATCGTTAGAAGAATGACTATTAAAATTGATAAGTAGTAATAACGCTTATCAAAACATGCATTTTAAATGCATTACAAACGTAAAAAAATTCGCTTCAATTTTTTGTCCTCATTGAGCACAGGTAATCGAAAATATTAAATTATGCTTGCAGAACTTTTTTCTTTTTAATATTTGTTCTCGATGATTTCTATTGCACAATAGTATTGTTCGAAGCAAATTAGCCATTCTGTATTTCTAATTAAGATTATAAGCAATTTATTTTTTTAGTGCTTTTTATCATTTTTCGTGTGTCTTTGCCACATTCTCAACGCGCTTTTTTGCAACACAAAAAATAGTAAAATAAGAATAAAGTCATAAACTTATCAGACAATATAGGCGATCTGAAAAGCTTCGAGCTTCCTCATTATTTCGTATATTTTGTGCTTCTTTTTTAGTTTTTTTCATATTTTTAATGTTTTTTACATTATTTAGATCGTTTTTAGCGTTTTTTCGTTATTTCATGCTATGTATATCTTCGAAGCGGTTCAAGTCAGCAAACCCAGAATCTGGATGTGCACCTGGTCATGATGTAGATAAATAACATAAATTTTAAATACATGACAGAATTCTCCTAAATGTTTTGATCCGGATTCTTGACAATTCTATATTCACTAGAAAGAGCAGATGTATCATGTCCCAGATTTTAGCATAAACTATCCGTTCACTTTATCCCGAATACAAAAGCTGACATTAATAATTTAATTCGTACAATTCACAATTTCCGCCACTTCTATAAATAAAAATATATTATAAGTATACGTCTTTAATTTGAATTATTATTGCATTTATGTGTTGGTTGATCTTACCGAGAGAAGAGGAAGCCAATTTTCGTACGCCCTCGATTGATTGAATACATCTCATACATCATTCAATATTTGTGTGATGATGATGCTCTTGAAAAACGTTCCAATCTGAAATATTCAAGTAACGCTTAAATAGAATTTCGTGAATGCAAAACGTAAAAATTATTTTAATTGGATGTAATCAATAAAATTTCGTAATTTTACGCATTCTCGTGATAATAAATATTTTCATTTTAAGCTTGATGGTATTAGTTTTCATAACATTCAAAGTATTTCAATAAAGTAGGGACAGTTTTCCATCATATAATCTGCTTTATGGCATGAATATGCCAGCGAGTGGAAAATTAATAACCAAAATTACGAATATTAATTAATATAAAGTAAATGTAAAATATCCAGACATCGTTTTTCGCGCGTTATTATTTCATTTCACTGACAGTCGCCTGGGTAATGTCATTCGTTTACTAACAAAAAAAATATGATTCAGGACTACGAGGATATCGAATTAAAGGCGGAGGATGAGATCGAGAACACAAAGATCCTCGAAGTGCCCGACTCGGAGAACGAGTTCGTGCGGGCCAAGACCTATTTGCAGACCAATAGCACCGTCACCGGCGAAAATCTCTACGATCATCTCACCGATGTGTTGAATAAGATACTTGCTGAACGGCCAGAAAATGTGATCGATTTCTTCGAGGAGTACAGTCGTAAGGTGAAGGAGAAACGCTTCAAGCCTCTCACCGATCACTTGGAGGACATCTACGTGCCGCCGGATCGCTACAACTTGGCGAAGAAATGGCAACCGCTGTTAATGCCATTATTGCCTGATGAACCATCCACTGTTGATCCGGAGGATCTTGAACTCGCTGACATGACACGGAACGATATGATGCAATTGCTATACTACTTTGAGATGGCTGGTTTCGGGCTACCGAGGACCGAGATGTTTGCGATATTGCTGTCGATGATGCGCTTCATCAAAAAGGCACCGTTGAATAGTATTCGGTTTTGGGGGAAAATCTACGGCAACTACAAGAACTACTTGATTATTGAGACGGTGCTACGCGATGAGGAGTACGTTAAGCGAAACGAAGCGGGCGAAAAAGCACACGAAGGTACTTTTGATTCAAATGATAATAATTACTCAGTGTACTAATGGAATATGCAAAACAATTCTAGAAAATCGCTTTAAAAATGAAAACAAAAATACTAAAAGTAGGAATTTTACTATTTTCCACATTGTTTTCCAATTTTACAAGAAAATTTCTTGTGGTTTTCAATAACACGTATGATTTGCTAGAAGAATTAGTTAAATCACAAGAAAATAACTTTAAAACTTTAAAAAATCTACTAATTGGTACAAATTTTATTATTTTCCACATAATTTCGTAATTTTCTTGACAATTTTTTGGGTTTTATGTTAAAATGTGTATAATTACTCAGTTTACTAATCAATTTAGCGAAACATCGAAAGAAAATTGCCTCAAAAATGTAAAAATTCTATTAAAAGTAGGAATTTCACTATTTTCCAAAATATTTTTTCAATTTTTTAGTATTTTTTTGTTGTTTATACAATAAAATATGCGTAATTCCTAAATTCGTTAAAGGAATTTATGGAACATCGCCTTTAAAACATAAAAATTCTACTAATTAATGCAAGTTTTACTCTTTTCCTTATTTCTGACTGATTTTATTGCATTTTCCATTACATCTCAAAGCAATCGCTTCGAAAATGTTTAAATTCTACCAATTTTAGTGCAAGGTTTCATATATTTCACGTCATTTTCCTATTTCCTATTGTGCTTTCCATTAATATATGTATGAGTGTCATGTCTTCTAAAGAAACTTACTAAACATCCCAAGGAAAATCGCTTTGATAATATAACATTTCCACGGAATGGTATAAATTTTATAATTTTCTTAAGTATTTCCATTATAATTGAAAAAATCTACTAATTTAAAGAAACTTTTAAACAAAACATCTTGAAAATGTAAAATTTATAGCAAAAATTGCATAAAGATTGTCGTAACTTTATTTACCCCATTTCCAGACGATCCAGAAGGTGAGTGTAGTACCTGACAGAAACAATTCTCCTCATGTCCATACAATCGTTTAACGATATTGTAGCCGGAAATTGNGCCGGAAATTGTTCAGACGACACAGTAGTCCAGTCCTGCAGCGAATTTAAATTAACAATTTGTCCCACACATTTGATGATTCTATAAATAAATTTCAGTTGAACAACGTTTGAAGGAGGAGAGTGAGGCAATTGAAAAGGCCAAACTCGAAACGGCACTAGAAGAGGAGGGCGAGGAGAATACCACTGGCATACCACGCAAGTTGCCACCAGCGCCGAAGATCATCTTTGAAGAGCCGCCCGAGCCGCCCGATGAACCGTCCGGCGTGGGTGTCAATAAGAAGGTGTACTATGTGTGCAATGAGGCGGGCGATGACTGGCAAGAGTTGCCGGATGTTACAGCGAAACAGATACGCGTCGCACGCTTGATTCGCAAAGCGTTCACCGGCATTCTGACGCAGGAGATTCACACCTATCCGCACTTTCCGGGCACCGAAATTAACTATTTACGCGCGCAAATTGCTCGAATTTCCGCCGGTACGCAAATCTCACCGTTGGGTTTCTTTACGTTTGGCGGCGAAGCCGGCGAGGAGGAGGAAGAGGAGGAGGAGGAGGAAGGTGCCGGCGGACAGGGAAAAACCACCTACAGGGAAAATTTACGTTTCGAATCGCTTCCGATTAGAGATATGAACGATCCGAGTATGGCGTTTTGGGTACATCACACGTTGTATATTTTACCTCAAGGCAGGACTAATTGGTGGAATCCGAATCCTTCTGCTGAAATGGATGAGGAAGAAGAACTCGGAGAGGAGGAGGAAGAGAAGCCCGTCAAAGCTGGTATGTGCAATCAATAATCATACCATAAACCATATTTTTGTGATTTTAATGTTTTTTTTAACCTAGGTCCTGAGCCAGAAACTGGACCACCATTACTGACACCGCTCTCGGAGGATTCCTCACTCGAAGCGGTGCCACCGTGGTCGGTACGCACCTCGTCAAACATAATGCAAAATTTCTCGGTCGCAATTGTGCGTTCGAATCTATGGCCCGGCGCTTTTTGCTTCTCAAATCAAGGCAAAATATTTCAAAATATCTATCTCGGTAATGGATTGAAGTACATTGCGCAGAATTTTTCACCGAAACCATTAACTATCGTCCAGCAAGAGTATCCGATTGGGCCTGAGGTGATGGAGATAGAGGATCCAACCGGCGCCGAGGAGGAAGCGTGGCGCATTGCACATCTGCCGAAGGAGAAGCCGGTGAAGGAAGAAATCGCCGAGGAAGAGGAAGAGGAAGAAGAGGAGGAGGAAGAGGAAGATGATTGATCTGTTGGTATGATGTCGTCGTCGCACGTACAATTACAATGTGTTGTCTTTAAACTGATTCCATTGCATGTATATTGTTTAGATAATAAATATTGAATTTTATTGTTGAGGCGTTAATTTGATGTGATGTATTAAGTCTATAAAAGTTTGTATGCGCGTCATAAACAATGCCATCATCAAGTTAATTACTTAAAATATTTACTTGGTTGAAGATGAAAAATCTTATTAATTAGATGGTATCATTTTAATGTAGAAACTTTTTCTCTCGCTATGCGCTGATACTTAATTCCACGTTAATAAATTCGTTACAATTAACAAAAAGGTACATACCGGTTGGTTTCGTGAATAGACAGGCATCGTCGATGCGAAAACTCGTTAAATGATGGTATTAGAAGCAAATTAAAACTTTGTTTAATGGCCGTTTGCAATCGTCTGCCTGCTGCGTGGAGTAGGTGTTATTCACTCACTCGCCGAATTTTACGTAATTTATTTACATAACAGCAGCAAACGGTACAACAAAAACCTGAAATTTATGGTACTGTAACTGTAACAATAATATGGGAGCAATTATCACTTTTTTACATGCGGCTTACACATTTCTTATTAGCATAACGTTATTTGAAATGGCCCGATTTTCAAGTCAATCGTCGCGAAACAATAGATTGTGAAACAATGTTGCGCTTTATCATTCAATGCTGTTATCTGGTTTTATTCAATGTGCTTGTTTTTTCACATGCCGCAAAGAACGATACGATTTTAACGTCGGCGTATGCGAAAGTTGCCAAATGGGGTGCTACCGATGATAATTCAACGAAGGATGGTGTGGAATTGAGCCAGGGACGGAGCAGCGGCAGTAGCGGACAAACGTTATTCACCCAAAGGTAATGTAATCATCTCAACAACACTAATGCGATTATTCATTAATTAATGTTTTAATAATAAATAATAGATCGGATGCGCAAATACGCGCCGGCCAAAATTTGAGACCGTTTTACATCGCGCCGACGAATAAACTCGGATATAATGATAATAATAATCCAGTGCCGGGGCGCGGTGAAGTGATACAAGACCGATTCAATCCGCCGCCGTATTTCGATTACATGGCTGATGGGCATAAACACAACCATCATCATCACACCCCAGACGGTGCGAAGATTGTGTATAGCGCCGCTGCTGACTCAAGTAACTCGCAGGGAGTAATCCAACCGGCTGTTGGAGGAAGTATATACGACTCGCCGTTGACGTCATACAATCCACCACCGGCTGGAGTTCCATTGAGTAATAAACCATTAGACAATGATAGTAAACCACCAAGCTCGGGACAACCTGCTTATCCTCCGATCACGGACAACAAACCTGATATTATCTATGCCGCACCGCAAAAACCACCACCGATGAAATTTCCAGCGTATTTGTACGACATACCGCAAAGCGAGACAAAACCGGATGATGTTAAGTATCCACCGTATATGATGAAGCCGGATTCGATGCTGCCGGGACCGTACGCTCCACCGTCGGACGATCAACAAGAAGGTCCGCCGATTACACCAACTGTGGTGCCACCAAACGATGATGATAATGATGATATGTACGACTATCACCATCACCATCATCATCATCATGATAATGATGATGACAAACAACCGGACGATGATATGATGCAACCACCGCCTCCAGAAGGTGGTGATGATACATCAGCACCATCCGACAATGATGACTTTCCGAAAAATATTCCCGAGTATTTAGATCACGATCCGGCGGGAAAGTATCAATACTTTAACTACGACGATTATTATCATCATCACCATCATCGTCCGCTGATTTATCACGAAGTGAAGCATCATCATCATCACACAACATCAACGACAACAACAACAACGGAAGCGCCCGAGGATGAGAGAGTTAATAAAGGACATTACAGTTATTATTATTTGGGGAGAAAACTTTGGTACGTGCCTTTGTATTTCAGCGTATATTTTATGATTTATATTACAATACTAATTTTAAAATCAATTGCAAGGCATAAAGTAACATTTGCGCATGATTTACAAGACATTAAAGGAAGAAGTTTGAATGATAATAATGTTATGAATAATAACGCTGCTGCGGTAGATGAAACCACCGAGCAAGTGACTAAGTCTATACAAAATTTCAAAGCTAGATATTATGCCATGTAATAATTAATGATCGTTACGTTTTTCTTTTTATTTTTTTATAATAAATCAATGCGTATTTTGTACACTTTTATTGTTTCACTTTTAATAAAAGTTGACCTTTAAATAAAAATGAGTAACGTCGTCGTGTCGTCGTATTGTAACAGAAATATATACTATATATTGGAATCGCATTAGAATTACATTTTTTGACTTAGATTCCTATTGTGATACAATTATAATCATTACTGAATAATATATATTGATGGATTTTTTATGTTATTTCCTATAAATTGTATTGTATTGTATATATACCAACATTTACAAATCCTGAATAAATTGTCAATATTGTTCATTGATTGATTTTTCGGATGATGGGTCGCCGCTACCATTTATTTAATCGAATGAAAGTGTATGTATTTGTGTATATGTATAATATGCATCAAAAACACCCCACTGGTGTTTTATTCATTGAATAAATCGGATAATTTAATTAATCTATGCCTTTTTCAAAATTGATTAAAAGTTGAAATTCAAATTTAAATGAAAAATGCATCATGGATTCAATTGGAAAATATTAGATTGGTGCATAATTAATAATTGTTGATTTGAGCGCACATGTTTGTTACAAAAATTGCCATTTCGTTTACATTATTTTTAAAATAAGTATCAAAAATTATATTCACCAACATATTATCACTTCTGCATCGTTACATTTAACGCATCAATTACAACTTATTTAATCTTAAATAATTCCAATTATTTGCATTAATTTTAAGTTTTTCTCTATGCAGACTAGTTTATTTTGTTGTTCGATTGTATGTGCTTAATAAAAATGTATTTTTTACACTTTTCTGATACTGCATTTCAAATAAAAAAAACTACAAAACAATAGACCATTTACAATTGAAAAGATAGATGTTGTGACTCCAATACACTTTTTATGACAAAATTGGCTAAACAAATGCTAAGAACCTGCATGAAATCAGATGGATAAAACATGGATATATCATTGATCACAAACTTATTCTTTCTGAAAATGCTAAAACAAAATAATATTATGACGAAGGTAAGTATAATTTTTGATGTGATTTTTTGCAACAAATTGAGTAATCGAGATCCTATCATTCTTAACAAATATGTACTCAAAAACAGATATAGGTCAGGTTTTCATATTGCAGTCCTAAAATTGATTTTAGGCCAAATTTAAGTCCTAAGATCCTGATTATGGACCACCCAAATATGGAATTTAGATAATAATGTAATTGGGCAAGCAAAATAAGGCAAATTATTTGACGTTTTCACTATTTCGTGAAAACTGACATCTACTTTAAATAATAATTTACAAAGAACAAATCTAATTAATTACAACGGGGTAGGGTAGATAGTTGGAAAGTTGCTCATCATAGCTTTAACTAAAACCACGATGTATAAACCTCCAAAAACTTTTTATCCACAATTAGATATCTAATGCATTTGTTGTCGATGTGAATTTTAACAAAATAGTAATATATGCCATTTTATAATGGAACATTCGTGTCGTCGTTCAATTAATTACATTTCATAGTTATGTGGACCGCGATCAAATAATTTTGCACCAACCTAACATCAAATTCAAATAAATTAAAATATTTACACACAATCTATTAAGTTGTTGAAAGAAGATGGTCGCACCTATAATAAAAAATTAAGTATAAAGTTGCAGATTTATACACAAATTACTTCTCTTTCAGCACGCTAATATGAAATTATAACCTTTGTACAAAAAAAATCTCTACGCTATGCAGCAAGAAACAACCAAAATTTAAAGCTATTAAATTCGCTTATTGATAAAAATTGGCTTATTTATTCTATCTACTCTTCTAATAAATTCATATCTTTTTATAAATACAAAATAAAATATGTATAATCATCTTCAAAAATTAATTGTATATAAACACCACATTAAAATTATTAATCAATTAATTCACTAACTACGATACTGACATGAATAGGATGATTGCTCAAGGCACATTCATACAAAATTATATAGATTTTTTTTTGTATGGAAATTTCATCTTTTCCAGCTGGTTGTTGTATTTTTGTAAAAGTTGCAAAAATGTGCATAGAGTTGTTGTCTAACGAATAATATTGTCCAGAAAGAATGGGAAATTGCACGTATTTTTACTAGCAATCAATGATCAACTCGTAGAATTTATTTAAAAACGACACTAAATTTTGTAAATACTAGTAACCATAGCGCTCCTGAAACAGATCGAAAAACACAAGGATGTAATTACGCAAGCTTTGGTTTGTATTTGAAAAGGCGAGTGATAATATGAACACTATCAATATGGAATCTTACTTGCAGTGATGACATAACGCCGTTCGCTAGCGAACTCAATTTGCCGGCCACTTTTGTTACACCCTGACGCACGCTCTCCCGCACATCCTCCAAGTCCGGTGTTTGAAATGATGGATTGTGGTGGTTGTTAGCTGCCACAATGTAAAATTAATTGTGTTAAAAATGATATTGTTGTGTATATTTACCAGCATTCGTGCCGAAGAAATCGGATGAGGAGATGCTGGAAGAGCCCTGAAATCGACTTAGATTCGCCTGCGTCTCGTAGTCCTTCTGTCCATCATCGAAGAACTGCTGCGATGAAATTCCCTTCGCGTTGCCGAATTTCTTTTGCGCCAGATCGGATGTGGATACATCATAGGTTTTTGTTGGAGTTCGTTCAGCTATAAAATCAATAAGAAAATCAAGTATTTAATTTTATCATTAATTAAAACATCACATAAATGCGTTTTCGCAATTATGTAATTTTTTAATCAATCAATAATTTTATTTAATTCTAAACTAACTTGTTTTTTCAGTGTGTTTGGTGCTGGTGCTATTACTAGCCGGATCGTCAACAATAACCCATTGGTCTTTATTGCTCGTCGTTTCCGAGAAGAATAGATCCTTATTACTGGCATTTCGATTCATACTAAAATTGAGATAGGCAAAATTGTCGTACGGATTATCATCAGCCAGCCGCATTTTTCCTAGAGCACTAAGCGCACTTGGCGTGCTTTGGAGATTCTCCTGCTCGATCGTTTGCATATCGCTGAGCATTGAGTGACTGACGCCGGTGCGATTATTCACACCCATGCCTAGTCGTTCCAATTGCTCAGCCTTCTTTGGATCAATCTTCTTCAGCTGCTCCTCCTGCTTCTGCTGTTGCATGCTGATATCTTTATATGCCAAACGCATAGCCGCCTCACGTTCAACTTTCTCCTGGGCGGATAGTGCGGCCGCTTTGGCATTCTCCTCCTGCGTGCGTAATTTTAATTCCTCTGCCAATTCCGCTTCACGTTCTAGCTCCGCGAAGTTTGTTTTCACCTTGGTGGCGCCAAGGCCGCTCTTTTTCGCACCGAGACCGCCTTTTTTCTGCACAACCTTGCGCGTCCCAATGGTGGACTTTCTCTCCTCCTGCGACTTCATGCTAAAATCAACTTTCGGGCCATCTTCTAACTGCGCGTTTTTATCTAACTTTTCCTCGTTTGCCACAGTCTACAAAAAGCATTTCAATTACCTTAATTACTTATATAAAAACAACAATACAATAACAAATTGTCTAATTCAGCGTACTTAATTAGTTTAAAAGACTGTCAGCCTTAATAGTAATGAGAGTGAAGACCTACTTTTGAAATAATTTGTGGCGCATCCGAAACGATGAAATTCTCGTGCTCCGTGAAGAAATCCTCCTCTTCTTTATCCTGCTGCTGCTTCGTCTCATGAGTGTGGGCATCTAAATGCAGCTGCACAATGTTAATACATATTAGTAATTCATTTAGAAATGTAACAGAAAAAACCAATATTAATCATCCCGATTATTACGTGCATTTATTAGTAAAATAAAAACAAAGCGTATTCACAAAGTGAGGCTTAGATTGCCTACCTTTGTTGAACAAACACTCTCTTTACTGCTCAACTAAAAAAACAAGACAAACAGAATCATTACATATAATATATAAAAAAATGTGAAATCATAGAAAGGAATTATTACTTCGGTTATAGCAGCGTTTCTATGAATGAAATTACCCACCTCTGTATTGTTTTTGACAGCGTTTATAGCTAACTGCTCCAATTTGTCCCTATACAATTGAGCAGTTCGTGAATTATACTTCTTTTGCGCGTTTATTGTAACGCAATTGTGCTGCGTGAAGAATTGTTGCTGCAATAATAATAACGCATTGTTCCAATTGTAGTTTTTATTTGCTAAATATTGTTATTCTTACCGCATTGGCGTTTCCGCCAAGCTGCATCTGCCGCAATTGCACCCATGTCCAATTTGTGTCCAACTGTGTCGATCGTACGAACGTTAAATGTACGCCGAGATTTCTATGCACAGCCGCGCAGTCGATGCAGAGGAATACACCATAAGTAACCGATGCCCATGTGGGATTTCGCGCATTACAATCAAAACAAGTCTGGAACGAATACGTTACATATGTTTTATTCCAACCTTGAAAATGGTACATAACCTTGAACTAATTCCATCACAATTAAGAATCAACCATCGATATTGTTAGCTACTTTTGATGCAGAATAAATATAATTATAAATAAATTAGATTAATAAAAAAAAATACACAACAATAACAATGTTTTTTCTGTGATTTGTCTAATTTGGTTTTTTTGCATACATACTTTATTAGTGGGAACGACTCGCAGACGATCAAATACAGCGTTTATATCAGATTTACTCGGCTTCGTGTCCATTGCTATTGAAATAATAACTGTTTTATTAATTTTTTCAAATAAAGAATCTTTAACACATCAAATGTTTTAGACACGTTGTCAAGTTTCATCGATTCTTCGCAGTTTTCTACTTTATCATAC
>JARJDW010009676.1:0-18052 GCA_030264715.1 Adinopsis sp. GC000173
ATATTTTTGATCAATATCCTTAATGCGTAACGTGCAGCAAACAATCTACCCAGTTGAAGACAAATTTTTAGTAGGGTTTCACATATCACCATCCAAACATATTGTTCTATTATTCATTATACAATATTTGTTAATGTTAACGTCAGATAGTACATTAATAATTCACGTAGTTCAAAATAAATTATTAAAAAAATAGTGGTTCGCGACATGTGGTCAGTTGACAAACAATAAACTACAAATATGAAAGTGTATTCGTGTATAACTTGATACTTATACAAACTTACATTGGTTACTATTTTTTATAAACATTAAATCGCTAATTTCTTAAATTATTGCTAAAAAACTAAGCCCCAAAAAGTAAAGAATCTGTAAAGGTTCCATAAATGGACCAATTGCTCAATTGATGTCAAAGTTTTAATCAAAAATAACAAAATAGAAAACTATTTAATTTATATTTGATATTATTATTATTTAGTGAAAGATTCTGGAACTAATCACAGTAAATAATACAAGAAAGAATTAAATATTTATCAAATACCAAGTTAAAACTAATAAAATCTACAAGAACGCTTTTCAAGGAATATTAAAATTACAATGTTGTTCTTTAAAAGTTAAATATTATTAAAACTTTTCCAACTTAAATAAAATACCATTTCGTATACTCAACTGCCGCTATACTATATATATACCTATACCAATAAACAAAACTGTTGCTGTGTGCATGTACGCTATTTTCCATTTTCATTGTTGCGAAAACTTTGTTGTTTTGCTATTTTCAATCTTCGATTGCGATTGCAATGAAATGAGGCAACAACCAAACGGTCAATCGTTTATTTGCTAAGTTTGCGCAATAATTTCGCCCCCGAAACAAAAGAACACGGTGTGCAGCAGTATCAGAGCGGCGCAGACTAGCTGGGCACAAAATTTACAACATTTCATAGTTTGCATGAAAGGCTATTGTTGGTTTAGCATCGCAATAAAGCCCTTTATGCATTTTGCGACAATCCATCATGTCACATTTGCAGTTGGTAATTAAATACCACGCATTCGGCACGCGTTGATGATGATGCGCTTCGGATCGACTGTGTGTGTGTAAGGGACTTAAATAGATTTTTGGGGTGCTTAACGCCGTTGTTGCTGCTGCATTCTACGTGTGTGGAACGAAAAAAGCACTTTTGCTGTTGAATTTCCGTGGGAAATAAAAACGAATCTTTTGTGATCTATACACAACTACTACTACGTTTTATCGTCGGGGGCCCATTACCTACAACAACATGACACTCCAAAACAAACTATGCAATATAATCATACAACGCATACAGCAGCAGCAGCGTATATGTACAAACGTCTAAAACTTGAGCTTGATGGTTTCATGTATCATTTAATGTACGTTCGCTCGTTTCTGTATACATATATAGGTATATGTACATTTTTAAGGGAATTGGAGATAAGCAGAAACGCTTTTAATTAAAAATAGATCGGACGCTTTTGTTTGTACCTACGCAGACATGCTGAAACAGCAACAATCAATTATAATTTTTCACTTGACAAACATCTTAAGACAAAATATATGTACGGTATATAGCTTTGATAAAACTTGCTACAAAGTTTGTTGTTGTTCACCACAACATCGAAAATTCAACTCTCTAAGATAGTATTAGTAGTACTACGTATTTATAATTACCTCCCATGCTTGCTGCGTTTGTGGTTTGTTCCCAAAACGTAAAGTAAAAGTTTTTCCAATAAGCAATAAAATCATTCATCATTACTTTTTGGTCTAAAATATATATAAACTCGTGTTTCTCATCTATCACAAAAAATCTAAAATAAACTTTAACCAATAACTTCTAAAAAGTAGTCCATATACTTAATTCTACTAAAAAACATGTTCATTTTAAATGAACAAACGATTTTTTATAAAAAAATAACTTTCGGTTGCAAAATTTCTAAAAATTGTAATCTTTGCTTCATAATTAACTATCAACATCTAATATTTTATGTATACCTATATTTAAAGTAAACAAGTTTTTTAATAACAGTCGAACCCGTATTATATTAAAATTAAATTTTGTTCACTTCTAATATGATTACAGGCAAATATTGTGTTGGACAATAGGCCACATTTTATAAAGAAAAAATTAATCAATATTTTTGTCTTGACGCTTATAAATAGCCTACAAATATTCAACAAGCTTCGAAATTCCTCAGTGGTAGCTGTCATCAGATCTCGACAAATTCTGCATCAAGTGCATTTTAACAGCTCGATTAAACACCAAAAGAAGGGGGTAGAAAAATTGCTCACTTTTTTTTGCTTTGGAAGTTCATTTTAAGAACCCTAATATTCACATAAATGTTAAATCAACAAAAAGAACAAATGCACACAATAATTCTTTACAAAAATTAGAAAATGAAATATAGAAAACGGTATTTATTTTTAAACCACCGTAATGAGCAATTTGTCATAATCATTTTTCACCCATCTTTCATTATTTTAAATGGATTATTAGAAACCAATGTTGCTGCTGCTACTACTCTAAATAAACAACTTTAATTATGATTTGATATTAATTAAAGATGTTCGATGAATAAGCGATTGAATAAAATACATATACATATATGTCGTAGATTAATTTATCTAATGTCTAAGATTAAAATACGATCCGTGGAGAGCAACTGAACAACGGATTAAGCTTTCCCCGAACGCGTATCCTCCCACAGGTTGTTTCGTCGTCGTCGTTATATTATGAAAACGTAATTCTATTATGTCTCTTTTTGCCATTGTAGCCGGCAACAATAAAACGAAGAAGAATTCTCTACTACTACCACCGCACCATACATACACCTGGTTTGCTGATGCTTTTATTGTTGGATTAAAATATTTCTCAAGAATTGCAAAGTGCCTCTTGTGTCTACCTGCGCACATAACACACGCTAAAAGAATTATTTTTTTTTAAAGCGAAATAAAGCTTTTCGGTCTTCGTCCTGCGACTTGCTAAATTCCTGTTTTGGTGTATTTGTTTTTATCCAGCTGTATACCTAGTATTTATACATCAATAAATCTTGCTTTAAGCAAATTAAACTTTTATGATTGACATTAGCGAAATGTTTATTTAATCCACTTCGCGTCGCTTGTTTTTCAAAAGCAATTACTGATGTGCGATGACGACGAAAATATATTGCGCTACAAAACTTAACAATTTATAATTGACGATAATACTATACTTCAATGAATTTGAATTTAAAATCTAGTAGCATTTAGTTAGCGCATTCGTCACTTCTATGAATAAAACAGTTTGCATATTTCCATTTTATTGCCTGTTTGTTTCTTCATGCTTAATTTGTTTGTTGCTCAAATAAGCATTCAAAACATTTTTCTGCAAATTCCCAATGAATATGTATTGTACATAGGTATAATCCCCACAGATCTGTTCAATTTGCGCCAATATCCAGTTTTCCATATTTATAATAGAACATAAAATCTATAAATTATTTTTGCCAGCACTTAATTTAAATTGTAAGTAAGTTATTGAAGTGTATTTGTGTTGCTTATTTATCAAATTCTCAAGGAAAAGTACCATGTAGCATTTCTTGGTTGCTAATTAGCAACAAATCGTAACATTGGCTTGAAACATGCAAAAATGTAAACTTTTAAAAAAATTCATCTCCTTAAAGTCTCCTTAAGACCTACCATGCGATTTGAAAAATTGCTCTCCAATTTACAAAAATTAATAAATATCGCAATTTTTAATAAAATGACACAATATACTTTTAATGGCCAAAAATTGTATTACTTTTTGTTTGCTAAGTGAGTACAAATCCCAACATTTGCTTGAAACACGCAAAAATGTAAATTTTTTACGAAATTTCACGCAACACACGAAAAACACACACCTTCTGTTTCATTTAGAATATGCTGTGATGTTCAAACACCTGCCTCGAAAAGCGGTGGTAAAGGATGTGTTTAAACCTGATACACCAAATATTGTATAATTAAAATGTCAGCGCTGATTGGAAACCGGGTGGATATTCGTTCGTTCGCTTCGAAAATATATATAGGCGTGTGTGCGTATATGTCACTCACTTATATGGTAAAATACGTGACGGAAGTGAATTTTAATTATAGTATTTAAGAAATTATGTTAAAAGTATAGCACATGCCATTCATAAGTGCCACTTATTGGCTATTATTAGCTGGAATACAAGTGGCTTTCTAGGCCAGAAATAGACCAATCTAATTGTAAGAAGAAGAAAAATAAGAATAAAATCTCTACCATCAAGTTTAATTTTATTGTCGAGCCGCGCTCAATAAAAAAAGTTTTTACCACTTCGCAAAATGTTGATGTTTATCTATATTTCGTAGTAAAAATAAAATTTATTTAAAAAATTAACAAAAAATATTTTATTAGCAATTTTACATAATTTTGAAAGTGCTTTTAATTTGTAATAAACATCAAATTTAAATGCAATTTGAAAATGCTTTTGATATTGTTATTAAACAATATATTAAAAAAGTTTTAATAAATAAATAATTTGTTGTGAAACAATTTTGCACGGAAATTATTTTATGATGGCCATGTCTCGTGTGGGCCTCCTAATCGAAGTGAAGTAACGCTTCAATCATCGTTAAATACCTTCAATATTACACACACACATAATTACCAGACTACATTGAGGCTGTAGTCTAAGGTTATGTTGATTTTGAAGCCAATTATATGGACCATCAATGTTAATCGTCCCTATCGAGCAATAAATTGTCATTTTCCTCTCTCGGAATTTTATAGATTGCTCAATCTACTTGGCGTATACAATTAATCTATTATTACGTTATAAACCTACCTATATAATAATAATACATCTACTACGATGCGCTTTTTGTCTCGTAGCTGGCAGTGTTGTTGTTGTGTCAATGTTTAAATTTTGTTTCACCGTGCACAACGCGGCGTGCATTCGCATCATGTTATTTAAATTACAATTTCGAAAATTTGTGACAGAGCATATTTGTTGAACAAAGAATATTTTTTCCTGTAACGCTTCGTTTAACGTTGCGCTTGTAGAGCAGCAGCTAGCTCCACTATTTTGCTGCTTTTTGTCAAAATAGTTTATGTGTGTGTTTTTATTTTGTTACAATTTACAATTGTCTATTCTAAATTAAGCGCAAAAAATTATTCATATCTTTCAGCTTAAATTTTATCAGTTTGTTTTTGAATTGAAATAATTTATTCGAAAATTATTAATTAATTAATATTTTGCACAAAAACTTTACTTTAAGAAGATGATTTCGGAGTGAAAAATAGGTTATTGTCTCCTATTCACTATTTATTTATCGCTATGATTCAAAACAACAAATATTTACGCAAAAATCAATTACAAATAACAATAAAATCTTGTGCAATTTTTTGACTCAAATATTTAAATAAGTAATAATAATAAAAATAATCGTAGATTGTTTAATGAGTAAACAGATAAAATTCAAAAGTTAATTTAGCAATCAAAGAAATTGGAATAAGTAATCAGGCAAAAGACTTGCCATTAATTTTTATATACATTTAATCTTAATTTCCTTTGTGAACAAAAAATCCTTCGCAGATTTTTATTACTCAATATAATTTATTCATTTTCTTTATTTGCATTTGTTTGATTTAACAATGCGATGAAATGATTGATAAATTTGCCAAAGTAGGTATAATTTAACGCCATTACATTAAAACATACCTCTTCATAGTACGATCAATAATAAGATGACCTAACTGAAATTTTATATACATTTAATCTTAATTTCCTTGATAAAAAAAATTTTAATAATCCTCAATATAATTTATTCATTTTCTTTATTTGCATTTGTTTGATTTAACAATGCGAAAATGATTCCTAATAAAAGTGTTTCAAAAGCAATTTAACGCCATTACATTAAAACATACCTTTTCACAATTAAGTGGCTGGTAATAATAAGGTGACCTAACTGAAGCATTTTTCATTAGATTTATTCAATTAAACCAACGACTATTATTACACACCGCTAATAAAATTAAGCGGAAGATAATAAAAATTGCATCCTGTACATAATCATGCAATAAAATCAACATTTTTTTTGTTCATTTCATTCACCAACTCGGCTCGTTTATTAAGATTACACAATTAATTAAAAAAAGCGCATTTTGATAGAACGCGCACACGATTACATCAATTATGAATGGCCTTAATTCCACATTATTGTACCATATACTACTAAAAATAAACGGTTACGCGCGCCGCGTTTGTCACCGCAATTTTGCCGACGACGATTTTGCGATTTGTTTTTTTTTTCGGTGAAATGTTTGAAAACCGTACAATTAGCCATTTAGTATTTGGCATGCATCATCATCATCAGCGTTCATAAATCATTGGACCGCTTGCTTGTTTTTTTTTCTCTCTCTCCGGCCAAACGCTACCGGTTTTTTTATAATATCACATGCGTGCGCGCGTATTTTCACTTTTCAAAACGCAACCCCCCTGGTTTTTATAAATCTAATGTGTGGATTTGTGTGTTAGTGTGTGTGCGTCGAAGAACATCTGTCCCCGGCAATTGTTCAATGTCATAATAAAAGTTATACAATTTTTTCATGCAACGCCACGAATTTGACCTGCGATACGCACGTGGCTTTTATTACAATCAAAATAAGAAGATTTCGTATATGTTTGTGTGTTTGTTTTTATTGCCGAAATTTTGTTAATTAAAGTCGCCTATTACGAGTTATTTGATGCGATAAAATAGATCTGCAACGCCTATTTTGGTTTAATTATGTTTAATTTTTTCTAATTGCAGTAATACTGTATACATACAACAGTTGTTTGCCAAATGAATTAGTTTTCACATGACACAATGAAATTTTGTTATTGTGAATGAATTACAAGATTATGCAATGACACAAGTTGGTTTTTAGTATATCAGTACTTTGTTGCATTTTAAAGGAAAAGTTATAACAATAGCAATGATTTAAAAAGTCGCAAGTTATTATATAGATTAAATACTATTTTGTGCCTTAATTTTTTATTAAAATCCTTAAAAATTCGACAAAGATTGAAATCAAAATTATGATTAAATACTAATAGGTTTAATCGCGAATTTACTAATATATATGTTTTATCGTTTTTTTTATAAAATCTTTATTTTCTTATGAGATTTTTAAATCAAATAAGAAAAAATGATCTAAACGCAAGACGAAAATTGATAATAAATTTAACAAAAATTTTAAGTCAACAGATTTTATAAAATTTTCAATTATCCAAAATTATTATAAATACTTTCCCTCTACTTCAATCTTAGTTTACAAACTATTTTTTAATAAAAACGGACACACGCTTAATTTTTTTATGTAATGCTTCACGAAGTTTTAACTAAAAGCAAGCATTTATTGCTTGTAACAAAACAACAAAACAACAGAAAAGACATAAAAATTATTGCATAAAACTTTACAGGATGCAAATTAAATAATAATTTTCCACAATTTGTATTAATTATTTAATTAGGTATTGTGAAATTTATTTTTTTAATCAAAAACGTTAAATGCTTCACAGAGGATGGATATTTAAAAGCATGCGAATTTTAGCTATACAACAAAATATTTACATAATACATATGAATATTTTAAGTGCAACCAACCAATAATTGTTAGTTTATTATGCGCACTTTTTACTAATTTAATAACTTAACTAATTGTAATTATTACGAAAACGAAATTAATATCGCGTTTAACATAAATTAACATATTTTAATAATTTAATTAGGAATAGTATCATACGGGAATTTTATACATAGAGAGGTACAATATAGTACAGCTAATCACTATACACATTTTTTATCATATTAATTAGGTATATAGGTATGTGGTTCGGCTAGATTTTTAATATGATGCACAATTAAAATTTTAATTAATATCTATCTAAATAACTTTCTTTCAGTGAAAATTCATATATATCTATATATCTTTTTTAAGGGGACCTTCTAGTGTAACGAGTCAAAAAAAAACGATTTTTTTTCTTGCATAAATTGAAAGTATAACATCCTAAAGTTTTAAAGTCGAATTCGAAAAAATAATGAAGTTATAGCTCATGTATTGCTCATTTTCGCAATAAAAACATGGTGAAATCTAAAATTTTAAACGCGTTTTTCTCGAAACTATGTTTTTCAAATTTGCGTGCACGATAACTTGAGAACTAATTAACCTATCAACTTCAGCCAAAGTTTGTTCAATTCACAATAAAATTCNATCAATAAATGATAAAATTTCTATGAAAAATTGAAACTTTTTTTTTAAAGCGCTACAACTTTTTCAATTTTTTATTTTTTATTGGTTTTTGAGGTATAACCCCTGTAGAAACTATTCAGAATTAATAAAATATTTCACTTTTTGCATTCAGATGAACCGGGGGGGCGCTAGAATGCACGCAAATTGACGGCGAATTTTGGAGATGGGTTAATATTAATTATTATACCGTGAAATTAATTAGTCCAAACTTTAAAAAAATAAAGTTTTTTTATACCTTAAGAATGCCTCTTTATATCCCAAAAACTTTTATTCGGTTATCATTAATAGTTCTCTAGAAAAAAAATTGTAAAAATCGCTTATTTTTAGACCTGTCACACTAGAAGGTCCCCTTAAGACATTGTTATAATGTTTTTCTCCATAATTATTAATCTAATAGTTGATTTATTTGAAAGAAATTAATTGGATTGTAGAGCAATAATGGAATACTACCTACACTAGTTAAATGAAGCAAATTATAGCTACATAAACTTTAAATTTGCTCTCTTGTTGTTAATATTTAAATTTATATCAGTAGTGTTCATTCGCAAGGCAAGTTACGCTAATAAAAGTTTCTTTTTTACTGTTTTATTGAACGATTTTTTAAATGTCTTGCAACATATCCCCAGTATTACTACCGATGTATTGAATATATTTTTACACGCTTTTCATTCCATCCTCTAAAAAATGTTGAGTGTAAGTAATAATTTGTACCTGAACGATAAACGTAAAATTTTTAACAAAGCCAATCAATATGCTATTGTAAATAAAACGTCAAAGTGGCCGAGCATTTTTCGTTAAATTATTTAAAATATCGATTTTGTTATTAAAGGTGATCAAAGAAACGAATTCCTCTGTAATAGAAAATAAAAGTTGGATAAAGCCACACAAAAAGGAAATTTACTACGTGTGTCGATTTTTTAGATCATTATTCGATTTTCCTGCGCTGGCAAATTTCTCTATATTCGAATATAACCTTTTTATCGCAGCTTAAAATTTTACATCAAAATCATGTTCAAGAATGCAGATAAGATTTAAAACATTGCGACGACGACGACATTAAGCTGTTGATTTATTCATTTTGTTGAAGTTTTTTTTATGTTAAAAAGTTATATATTATAATTAATTAAAGATATAACCTTCAAATAATGATGTAGAATGGAACTTGGTCAAATATTTATTTTTTGACGGAATTGAAAGATATTATTCCGCTGAACTTCACGATTTTATTGCATGCAAACATAGTTTTTTTTATAATATAAATATAACTACATATCAATTCGCAATTGTTATTATTTCGAGTTACTGTGTCCAAAAAGTATGACCAATTTTTAATTTCAATAGCACAGAAAAATGGCACATCATTAAAATTTTTTTCTTACTTTGTATGCATTATAATAAACGTCTGTAACAAATTTTAAGTCAAAACATTTATTAACTTTTGTTTTACGTCGAATGTTATACGATGCTAAAAGTGCATGAGGCGATTATGCTTCATTTCTTCTATCGTCCCAATACAGTTTTTTCACAGTGGTGTTTTAAGATTCTAGAATTGTCATAAGTGATACGGTAATAAATAAGACGAATTCAGTGGTTGTGGATCGCTATGCACAGGATTTTTGGTGATAAAGTCGCAAGGAATGAGAACATTGTGAGAGTTTTACCCTCAAAATATCTTCCAAAATGATATTGTCAAACTCTTTCAACATTCTTGACGTCGGTAAGGGTTGATACTCGTTCGAAGCGTTCCTCGTCTTCAAAGCCTTTTCGACTTTCTTTGAACTGATTCCACCGCTAGTAAGCATTGCTTTCTGACAATAGATGGTCCCAGAAGATTTTTCGAATATTTCTACATGCAAAATTTCATTCCCCAAACAAAATTTAATGCAACTTTTTTGCTCAATATTGTAATAATCGCTGCATATACTTTTAGCGTTGTACAACATTAGACGTAAAACAAAAACTAATGAATGTTTTGATGTTTAATACAATGCTTACAAGTTATAAAAAAATATAATTGATGTACGGTTTACCTGGGATAATTAAATTGAAAATTGGTCTTACTTTTTGGACCCAGTAGTATAATTACATAAGAACTCATAGGCGCAAACAGTTATTTCACGTTTTAAAGAGAACTATTTCTTAACATTTCGAATACTTCGCCAAATCTTAATTTGCGTCTATAGGTTGCCATGCGATTATGGTTCCTAATAGCATAAAACATGCGGTGTTGATTTCCATATATGCTTTCTATGTGATTATGATTCCTATCACCATGAGGAAAAATAATCACATGACAACACATAGACGCAAATTGAGATTTGATTAAGAAATGATCAAATATTTATTTTTTTACGGAATTGAAAGTTATCATTCCGCCAAACTTCACCATTTTATTGCATGCAAACAGAGCCTTTTTTCTAATGTAAATATAACTATCAATTCGCCATTGTTATTGTTGCGAGTTTCCATAAAACGATTTTAATTTTAGACGGTGAATTTTGCGAGTGATCTAAAATAACACGAAACCGAAGTGTTTTTGCTGGAAACATAAACAAAATTTAATTTGCAGCAATGCATTTTACAATAGAAATTCCACTTTATATTTGAGCGCGCGCGCAATTAAAAAAAATATCGCAGCTTTAGTTTCACACAGCGCGCACTAAATTAAATTCTATATAAAACCTAAAAAATCACCGAGAAATTTTAATATAATTTCCCAGCTTGGATCCACCACTGAGCGAGCAAAACTTTTCTGTCTGCGCGCTTCTCGTTCGCAAAACTTTCCAACTTTCCTCGTCAACATCATCTACTTTAATATTTTAATACACTGGAATTAAATTTTTATCACTATAGCGATGTGGGGACTTGAAATTTGTTGAGACTTTGCGTTTGTGCGCGCTACTTGAAGAATGTGTTTTACACTTGAACTTTGCAACAAACAACAAACTTGCCGAGATTGCGAACAATTTCGCATAACGCCTCCGGCCCGTACGCCGCCGCACTATTTTGAAAAAATTGTTTGAAGCGAACAAATATTTATTCATTTGCAAGCGCGCTTCGTTAATATTGCAAAAACAACGATTTTGGCATTGAAAGAGCAGCCGTTTATTTACGGAAATGGAATTATTTAACATGTAAATGCCGCTCGGCTGCTGCTAAACAACAAAAACAACAACAACACACACACAAAAAAAAATCGGCAACCAGCATAAATTCATACATCTCTTTGAAAACAACGTACATTAATTTACACAAAAACTCCGTCGCCATCATAGTCGTCGTCTTACTTTGATTAATTGTTGCTGCAATGTCATATTAATTCTCGAAATTAATTAATCATCGCTACGTTTTTGGTTGAAAAATCGTGATAAAATGAACGCTTGACATCATCGTTTAATGCTAAATTTAATTTAACCGCAAAACTATACTTTGTGTTATAGCAATTATTAATTATCATAACAAATAAGCTGATGGAGAAATGTGCGACGCGCATGTTAAGTGCAGTATCAATTTCCTCTCTACGTTATATACATGTATGTATGTATGGTAAAGTCTATTTTTATTCTATGAAAATGTTTCTCCAATTATGCATCAAAAGCTGCTGCATTTACGCCTAGATTCATTCCAGCCTTTTATGCACAAGCCAATTACGAATAAACGAGGTTTTGTTCATGAAACTTGCAGTCGTGGAAAATTTCTAGTTTTTTGTTGTAGAGGTATATACGGAATTTTTATCAAAGCTAAGCTTTGGTTGCAGTAAAATGGATAAAAAACTTTTGCAAATTTCATCATTCATTTGTGAATCTGCACAAAGTGATGAGGATAATTAGTTTTTTCCACAAAGAAATTAAATTTTATATAATAATAGGCTATGTACGACCGACAATATTTACAATTATTAGATACAATTAGGCATTCCATAGAACTAGTTAATATTTTTTTAAAGAAAAGATTGCTCCTAACAAATGCAATTGATTATTAAAGTTAAAAATCATCATTCAAATATGTCGTGAAGGTGTTTGTAGCAAAAATTAGGGCAATATTATTACAAAAAATCACATTTTATTGTAACAGGTTGTATCTCACGATCAGTACTTAAAATTACATATTTTGGAAGGTTTAAAACTTTGTTCATACTTTATTGTTCCACTAGTTTATAATATATTGCGACTGTTGTTTGTTCGATAATAAATAATAAAATTCACACAAAATACGGTTTAATATCGGGCAGAGATTTTGGACTGTATTGGGCTTTTTATGATAAACTGAATCAATCTCGGTCTTGGCCAAACTCAAAATTTTGTAAAAAAATAGGAATATACTCAACTTAAATTGCATTTATATATTATGTTTGGTAATAAATACAAAACTTTTAAACACTTGGGTTTCGATTCGGGCTGATACGTATATACAGGCAGTGACACAAAACCCAAAAGCTGTGCTCTTTCAAATACATGAATACTCTAAAGTTTTATAAATGATGCCATTCAACGCTGCCTTTAATTACGAGTGATGCACTATGGTCATCGTTGAAAAGAGAATGACCTAGATCTGGTCTATCCTCATCCAGTCTATGTTTATAGTGCGGCCTGTGGAGAATAACAACGGCTGTCCTATTATAAAATGCAAATAGATATCGCAACAACGTTTAATCTATCTCTTTAATTTGTTTATGTGAATAGATGAACTAGCAAAAATATCATTTTTTTATATTTAATTATTTTTGTTTTTTTTAATATTGTTGCTAATTTATTAATTTAAATAAACAAATTAAAGAGTTGTTGCGATTTCTATTTATTTTTTAAGGTATGGTCAAGTTCATCTCAAAGTGAATGCCATAAAAATTCAAATTAGTCTAACCAAATTGTGACAATAAGTTTGCAATGTTTAGAATATCCGAACCGAGGTAAATGTGGCGACCCATATTCACTTTTAGATGAACCCGAGTGTAGGACACTTGTGGTGATTCTCCATGGTGACTACCATAAACATCGAAGGGATGAGGGTAGACCCTATCCAGATCATTCACATTTCGACGAAGGCGATAGTATATTTAGACGCCTGCAAAATTTTCCAACTTCTTCATTTATTGTCTCTTGGAGTTGTTCCCTTAAAGACCAAGGGTACGTAGATTATCGAGTCTCGAGACATTTCAAAAAATAATTAAAGAAGAATATAGTAAAAATTTGAAAAATTTACAGTCAATGAAATACATTTTGTTTAAATTTAAGAAATGAAGTATTTTCTTATATCTCAAATCACTTCTTTAAAGCGTGATGTTCTTGAAGTGTTCGGTCAGAAGAAAAGTTTGGAAAACGCTGGTAAATAGGGTGTCCACACCCACGAGTTCCCTCAAAATTAGCTTAAAAGTACGATTGAAGCATTTTCTTTATAAATCGACTGCGCTCTATTGAATACCTACGTATTTTCAACTTCGGATTCAAACCGGAAATGCCTCGAATTAACAGGATGTTCGTTGTTTTAATAGAATATCCTATTTTTAATTACAGATTTGCTTTTTATACAAAATAATGTGAAAAGTGGTCTGGAACATTATTTAATGAGATTCCAACACCTTGAAAATTGCATCTAAAAATAGGAAAAACTAATTTCCCGCCGTTTTTAAAGTGGAATGCATTTAAATAAATCGATTATTAAACTAATGCAATTCGTAAAATTTAAAAATTAACAATTATTTTTCTGAAAACTGGGCAATGATAGCGAAATGACGCTTCGGTATCTAATGAAGATTTTACGAATTACATTAGTTTAACAAAACTTCATGTATTAAGTTCGCAATTAAGTGCCTGCCGTTCTTTTAATACATTTCGCTCTAAAAACGGCCGGAAATTAGTTGCCAATCTAATAGCTTTTTTTACTTTTAAATGCCATTTTTAAGGTCTCATTTTACAATAAAAATGTTTCAGACAACGTTTTAATACACTTATTTTCATCTGTAGTACAATAAAATAGAATGTTCTAGTGAAAAGAGAGAAGCTTCTGGTAAATTCTGGATATTTCAGTAGTTGAAAAGTTACCATTCAATGAAAATGATATAAACGAATTTTATAATGGTTGATTTACATGGTTATGTGCGACTGAGTCGATACATTTTATATATTATAATAATATTGACAATATAACATAATGTGTAGTAGTGTAGTCATAATTTTATAGAAGGTATATATTATGTAGCGGATACGAACATGCATTAATTTGTTCGAATAATTTGTAATTAGCTGAAATAATAACATTCGCACCACATATTTATTATCTACTAGTTAGAAAAACGTTACAACTTGGTATAATTTGTATTTGATTACTCTAGCACCTCCCAACCCGTTTAAAGAATTTGATATCACGTAATTTATGTGTAATATACTGCAAACATCATACATGTACATAATTAGTAAATATTTAATATCATACAATGTTTTTATGGGAATATAAATTTATATAAATTTTTCAGATCTTATCAATTCATAAATTAAACTATTATTCATCTTAAGTACACATTAAATGAAATATTTGTTTATAAATGAAATTGCACGCCCACTGACTAGAAAAGTAACGTTTTTTCTCGAAACATTCCACTCCCTCCACGTCAAAACTTCTCGAAGATAAAATCCTCTCTGTGTCACAGCAATCAGGAAGGTACTTAAAATACATATAAAAATGGCACATTTAATACAAATCTTTTATGTCGTATTGCTGTCTATATTAAAATGATTGAAATCTAAATTATATACCTAAAATATTTGTTCAAGATAAAATGGAGAGAATAAATTGAAGGTTTTAAAAGTTTTATATTTGCATTCATATAATTGTTGATTGACTTTTATAATAATTCTTTTATTAAGAATTTCAAATTCACATAGTTTAAGATATTTTCATTATTTATGTATAGATTTGTTGTTTTTTATTACTTTTCTTTTTGATATATACAAAAACGTTAATATTTCATATCAACACTAGTGAACTTAGGTCACTTTCAAAATTAATAAACAAAATAGACTGTATTAAAAAGCTCATAGCTACATAGAGATATGTAGGTAGTTCGCTTAGAAACAGTGTATAATTATTTGAATAATACAGGTGGTTCATAAACATTTGTTTATTGAAATACTGTGCATCGTAGAGAATTCATTTACAAGTTTAGTTAAATTTTTTTTGATACTATTGTATATGTTTATAATGGTTACTTTAATAAGCACAATAAATTTCACTGCCTTAATACGCATTCAAAAAGTGTTCTGTATAGTGCAATTATTAATCCTTTGGTGTATGTCCGAAATATTTGCTAAATATTCTTTTTTCTGATTTGCACTGGCCAATGTCAGCATTTACCATACATTGACTATGAATGTTGAATAAAAGTATTTTCGGACATTTGTCGTGATGTAAGGCAATGCAAAATAGCATTATTGTCGAATATATAAAAATTTTGTCCGAACTTGTCTAGCATAAAGCAGTATACAGTAAGGAATTAATTTCGTTAGTCAGTAACATGTAAGTCTTATAATGATTAGTTTAATGAGCGCAATGCAATAAACTTCACTCTTTTACTACGCATTTAAAAAGTTTACTATTTTGTAATTATTTATGTGCATATTTCGTTTTATTATTTTTACTGTTTTTGTAAACATATAAATATCAATATTTTATATCAACAGTAGTGAAATTAGATCTCTTTCAAAATATACGTCGCAATTATTAGAAGTTAACACATATACGGACAAAGCGACTATAGCTGTCATCCTAATTTTCATTTTCGTCACACAGCGGCTATAGCCATCCTGTTTTCCAACCGGCACTACGACAAGACGGCTTCAACCGCCGACTTATTCCTTTAACACTATGCATTAAAACATATTGTGCCAAATTATGAAGTGGTACTGCAACCGCATAGGCAATATAAATGAGATTCATCTTGTTTCATCCAATATTTTAGTGTCACATGGACAGCTATGCACGGTGATTAACTAAAAGTTGTGCCACATTTTAAACTTTCAGAATTTTTTGTGCCCGTCAATGTGTTAAGAATATTGTTAAAAGGCTTATAAATAAAATTTTAGTCCGATCAGACATAGATGTATGGTATAGCATTATAAACAACTATGTATATTTGAATATTACACTTGATCCATAAATATTTGTTAATTTTAATGCACAATAATCTTGTGTACGTGTTTCGTAGAGAATTCTACTTGCAAGTTCTATTTAAATTTTTTGCGAGTATAGTTTTAATACTTACGAAGTTTCACCCTCTTAATAATGCGCATTTAAAAAGTGTACTATATTGCAATTATTTATATTTGTTTTCATTATTTTTGTTTTTATAAACATGAAAATATCAATATTTCATATCAACAATAATGAACTTGAGTTTCTTTCAAAATAAACGTTGCAATTATTTATAAGTCAAGAACTTTGTAAAAAGCCCAAAAAATATAATTTTAGCCTGATCAGACATAAAAGTAGTTGCTATATAAACCACCACGAATATTGGAATAATTCAGGTCGTCTATGAAAATTAAGTTTTTTAAATGGTCCAACTTCAAAAACTGTTTACGTATATTATAGAGAACTCTATCTACAATATAAGTTCAGTTTTAATTATAGTTTTATAATCATTATTTTAATGACATATTGCAAATTTCATTCTCGTCATACATATTGAAACAGTGAACTATGTTTATTTTAGATTATTTTTGATTATTTTTATTACTTTTATTTTTGATTAGCGCTAAAACATTAATATTTCATATCAACGGTAGTGGACTTAGGTCATTTACAAAATAATCGCCGCAATTATTTATAAATTAACCTTTATTAAAAAGCGTAAAGAAAAAAAAATATTATACTCCGATCAGACAGAGGTATTTGACCTATAAGCAACAATGTTTATTTGAATAATACAGGTGGTCCATAAAAAATTGTTTACTGAAATACTCAATAAACTTCCAAACTGTTTACGTTTATTTTAGCGAATTCAATTTACGATTCCTAGTAAAATAACAATTAAGTTTTAAGTGATGTTGAGACTTATGAAACCTTCAAAATAATCAATGTCTATTTGACATAGTTGAAAATGCTTCACTTTAAAGTAATGCTATTCTCATACTAAATTGATAAATAAATATAACTATGTCTTTAGATATAGCAGAAAAGTTTTCTTAGTTTTGTTTTTCAATTATGAAAGATAAAATAGACTTAAGCCACTTAAAAAACAAGTTGTTTCTAATTAATTTATCTAAAATTATAAAGTTAACTACAAAAAATGGAAAGTGGACTTAGGTCACTTTTTAAATTAACGGATCATATATTTCATATTGATTAAATGATGTAATTGAAACAATCCCGGATTTGATGTTATTATACTTTTATTTTAATTCAACAACAAACTAAATACATGACTTACATCAGTGATTCTCAAAATGAGCGATATTGTCCCACTGTGAGCGTGTTTCTATAGACGGGGAGTGATTAGCAAGATATTATATTTTGTGGAAGCAAAAGATAATACCTTGGGCATATTTTTTATTGCTTATAACAAAGGCATTTTGATAATAATAAAAAATGGTGATTTAAAATGTCTCTTGATAAATTTTGAAGTAAGAGTATACAAATTAATAATGCAAGGTTTGCATTAAGGACCCCGCACAAAACACTGTGATTTTGGACCTCACTGAAATTTTCTAAAATTTTGATATGTTGTAGTTTATGACTTCCTGAACAAATGTTCCCGTGGTCAAAAAACTTTTAAA
>JARJDW010009677.1:0-82905 GCA_030264715.1 Adinopsis sp. GC000173
AAATGTGTAGAATCAGATGGGCAATATTTTGTATAAAAATATTTTGCGATTTCCTCAATATTATGTGTTTTCTTTAACGAAAAAAACCGGCAAGTTTCAACTAATAGACCTGGTATATCAACTACAGTTTAATTTCTTTATTTGTGAATCCTCCAAGTGTATTTTATTGAATTATTATAATATTTTTTTATTGTCACAAGTTTTTTTTTATCTACTACCAATAAATTGTAATTAATTTATGTAGATTAAATTATGTAATTTAAATTCTAATTGCTGTGCTGTGTAAAATATGATTGCAACTATTAATCAATATTTATCCGAACGATGTATTATCTATATTAATATTAAAGCACCCTATATATGTTATGTATAAATTTATCAAAATACGTCGCGACCATTTATTCGTCAAGCGAGACAGTCTTAAAGCAAATAACTGTTATTTTAAAATATGCAGCATTGGATCTAATGGCTAAATTAATATGCATTGAAATTAACATTTTTACTGGCACCTTCTGTTTTCCAACAAGTTTGCTATATATTTCGTTTTATTTGCCAATTCCATCAATCATTTACATTTTGATATTGCGTAAATGTCAGACTCCAGTAGTAATTAATTTAGCTATAAAAATTAATGCGCATTTTTGTAAATGCCATGTTTTTTTAGCGCTCAGATAGAGTAAGTATCAAATCAATTCTAAACATTTGAATTTCTTGATTTTCAAAAAAAGCATGGTATTAATTGGGAAACACATACAATTTATACAATCTATCAAGTACCAAAACTATGATCATTTCTGAAGAATGAAAAGAAACTTGCAAGCTATCTGCACACGATTTTTGCATATAGAAGTGAAAGATCAAAATAAGATATACACAAAATTTTTGACAAAATTAATCGTAATACTACTGATAATTTATTTATTTATTTAGAAGTAAATTGTGTATTCTCTTTACGTTGTTAACAAATACAGGGTACACATAGATTTAAGAGAAACATGTTTATGTTGTATTAAAGAAATTAAGAAGAAGGTTAGTGAAGCATAGTGACATCTTGTATCTAACACTTGAAATTACTTCTGTATCAGTTTATTATTTTATTATTGACTTAGACCAATTTTTACTTCATTTTGCCACAATATTGTCTCTTCGTCATGGAATAATCTACATTAATCTAATAATAGTTGCATTTCTAATAAGAATAGACAAGCACATCAATTATAAATTACTTTGTATCGCTAAATTTGAGATTTCTTAGTATGATTTTAGTCATTTATAGACAAAAAAGCGATTTGTATTCAACAGATAACTTTTATCTTATGATTTTACATAAAATTCCGTCAAGAAAGTATTTACAATGTTAAAAACATTCAGGTATTTTTAAGTAAATGTTACCTTTTTTGTAACGGATTAATTTAGCACTTGCAATAAATTTATATGGACCATTTCGGATTGTAATACGTGATGGCTCATATATATAAAAGTGCATTTATCTTACGTGGTAAATTATCCAACGTTTATTGCAAGTATAAATGTGGGCATTTCAATAAGCATGTAAAATATTTGATATGATAATTATGAATGCATAAATTATCAGCTTAATCATCACATCAAATTAGCAATTAAATGATTATAGTTAGATTTTTGAAGCATATTTTATCTATTTGACACCTTCGTTAAACGTTAATAAGGCAACAATAAATCTGACCATTCATCACATGCAGCAGGCATAACTAAAATACCATCAATTACTTCAATTTTTATTATTTATGAATTATTAGCATATTGTTCGTAAGTTTCTATTGAAGGATTTTTCGACTCGAGCGGATTGGCTTTGTCTTCAATAAGCCGCAATGAACAATTAATAAAATGCAAAAGGAATTTTAATCAAATAGACAAATAAGATACTGAGGAATTGCTTGTTTTTATCAAATACATTAAAAGTAAATTTTTTAAATCCATATTGTATATAACTATCTTTCAATACATTCATTACAACTATAAAAACATGTTCTTCAATTTGTGCCTGTTGCTGACTCACATAGTTAGTTGCACCGAATTTTTGGTGATTTCTTCATCTATTTTCAATATTACATATACCATATCCGGTACTTTATATCTATAACAAGGCCATGTGATTCGAAACCTGTTGAAATTGTTGATATGCGCTTTTTAATTTAATATGAACCAGAGGTATGAATTATTATTTATGGGCTACAAAAAACATGCTTTGCAAATCCGCATTGGAGATAAATATTGCTTCATAAGAGTTTACACTTTTTACTTTACATTTTATGAACAAACGTGAAACTCTCAAAATTTAGGCGGTTTCTTCTTCCCTATGTGAATCAATTAAACTAACCTCGTCGCAAATACAAAATAAACGAGGTGATACGAATTACAGGAAGATTTCCTCACTGGAAGGGAAAGAAAAATTAAGTCACTTACAGAATTTCTTTAAACACGATGTAAGATTAGTTACAGATTTATTGAAAGCTGGGAAATTGGTTCAATTTTTTGGGATACCACAACATTTATAATTTTTTTATCTATTTATAAATTGCACTTTAAATTAAAAACAGTTACTATAACATGAAGTTTCCTTGATTTTTATAAAAATATTGAGAACATTCATGCAAACTAAACGAAATTCTAATCGATTTTTAATGTTATGGTAGATTTATTGTGGCCTCTCCCTTAGTCTCCAACAAAAGTCACTCCTTTTTCCATCGATTAATTAATATTGAATCAAAATCTGATATTTTTTTCATTGTATTTATTACGTTTTGTTGGGTGAATTAAAAACACAGCCATTGTTTAAATTTCTACGTAATTGCATAGATTTCGATTGCATAAAAATAGGAATTTTGTAAGGATTGCATGATGATGAAGACAAAAGAGTATTTATTTAGGTTCTAAGGTTAACAATCAAATGATAATTAAGAATTTCATTTCTGGTATTAATTTTATTTTATTGTTACATAATTAAATATCTGTTGCTTGCAACAACAAAAAATCTATTCAATATTTACAGTTACGCAATATTAAATCACTTTTTTATTATTATAATTAATTAATAATCAATTTGCGCTGTTGTAAATATAAATATTTTAGTTAGTATTAAAATAAAATCGTTAGTGTTATATAAACAAATTGATATGTTGTTAATTTAATCTGTGTAGAATGTGATATACAAGTATTACATCACTCGTCTATTTTGCATTCAATTTGACATTTTTAATTTAACAGCTACATTATAGTTTACGATAGTATGTACTAAAAATAATACTGCGTCGAGTTATAAAAAGTGCATATTTACAAAATTAGCAAATTGCGTAAAATTAACTAAATGGCTCGGTAAAAATATGAATAATTGTGGTTATTTTTAGTCGGTATGCAAGTACGAATAGGTACTATATAATTGTATTTAATTAACGCCAATAAATAAAATAATTTATTTAAACTTAATAAATAGAATGCGATTATGGCTAATTTAATTTGTAGATCAAGTAAAAAATATTTTTGTTTATTTATAAATGCGAGTGAGTGCAAAATTAGATACTTTAAAATTAAAACAGGTTTTCTTTTATTCAAAAATATGATCCTGGAATTTAGAGCACTTTAAATACCTCATGCAATAAAATGTTTACATTTTGACATAAATTTCTGTTGCGATTGTTTAATGGGCCATTTTTTATACAATTAAATACTGCGTCATTGAATCGCTTTTTTTTCTAGCGAAAAACAAGAAATGGTATTTTTAAATAATTCCCATACATACTAACAAATACTTTTATGTGATTTTATGATTCAGATATGTAGGTAGGTTGTGAAGCCAATATACCATAACTACCGCACAATAATTTGTGGGAGAAGACGAAAATTCACGTGATATAATTTAAATTGTTTTATCAAAAACGAATAAATAATTGTCGGTAATTACGCTTAATTATATATAAATTTGTTATTAGCGATAAAAAAATATGTTTCAACTAGCAGGCAAAAATATGTAATGGTTTTGTTTGTTTTGCTTATGGAATAATTGTAATTATCCTTGTGTAGTAATTTAGACAAAATTTGAGGTGATTTCATTCAACTAATTAGAGATTATTAAAGCAATTAAAGCAGTTAAAGAGCTTCAGCTTATCAATAAAATGCCAATTAGTTTGTTTTAATTTTTAATTACGCTTGCAATAATAATAATTTAATTTGAAAATTGCTGGGATTTTTTCAATAAGATGAATAAATATGCGCTTTGAAATACTTTTTATCTGAAAACAACAATTAAATTGCTTCTTACTTAATATCGAGAGTAAACCTGGTGATTTCTTACAGATAATAAATTAATTAGAGTTTAATTAAATATAATTAGCTTTTATTTATAGTCGTTGTTGCCTAAAGTAATGTTATAATACATTTATATTCGTGTAAAATAGAATTCGTTCCTTGTTAATTAATTCAAATATGATTGAATATGCCAAAATTTAATTAGAATTCATATAAAATTATATACAATAAATGATAAAAGAAATTAAAGATATAGTGTTGATAACAGTGTAAAATTTATTAAAGAGTATGAATTTGTTTCATTTACTTTTCAAGAAAATTTATAATTTGCTATTACTTTATGGCACAAATAAATAAATATACAACACTAACACAAATTTAAGTAAATTTAAGCCATTAGTAAAAGTAATAAACAAAAAGGCGTAAAAGATATATAATTAGCTTTTCTTGTGGATTTTATTCATTGTAGTTTTTGCTTAAAGTAATGTTATAATAATTTATATTCGTATCAAACAGAATTCGTTTGCTGTTAATTAGTTCAAATATGTTTGAATATGCCAAAATTTAATTAGAATTAATATAAAGTTATATACAATTTCGATTAAATTATAAGTAGATACAAATAAGTGATAAAAGAAATTAAAGATATGTTGTTTACAACAGTGTAAAATTTATTAAAAATTTGTTTCATTTACTTTTCAAGAAAATGTACAATTTGCAATTCATTTATAGTACAAATAAACTTGACTAAATTTAACCCATTAATTAAAGTAATAAACAAAAAGGCGTAAATTTTATATATAATTAGCTTTTCTTGTTGATTTTATTATATAATTGTAACCCAAAGTAATTTAATAATAAATTTATACTCTTTCACTATTAATTAATAAATATGTAAAGATATATGATTGGATTGGGTTGAAATGCAATGTGCTTTGTGCCAAAATGTAATTAGAATTGATATAAAAGTTATAAAACCTCAAGTGTTGTGTGGTTATTTATAATTTCAATTATAGCTGTAACAAATTTTTATATTTCTGGTAAATTGAATGCAAGAATAATGTAAAGAAGAATTCACATAAATCGAGAGACGAGTTTTGCGTTCCACTAGTGTAGCATACATTTAAGTAAAACATGCTTCAGCAATTTTTATCCAAAACTTCTTCTTTTTTATAATGAGAGTTGCAGAAGCAAAGAATCTCAAGTGTCTTGAAAGCATGTATGTTTTCTATTGTTTCTTGAAGGCTTCCGGGTGCGTGTTTAACGTAATTTAATGCAATTGTGGCGTTTCTCCATACATACACACACACACACATACATTTTTATCTTTTGTAAGCTGTGTATCTGTTGTGTTCTGTGTGTTTGTGTGTGCTGCATTTTTTTCCTCACATTTTTGCGAAAAATAAAATTGTATTCCATTATTACATTACACATCATTATCATCCATTTAAATATCTCGAGTGAATTTGATAACGCTAATGAACAATTAAAAAATTGTATTAAAATGTGAAGCAGGATGTTGTTTGTAACCTGACCTATTCCAAGTTTAAATTTAAATTCTATTGAGGTTGGTTAGTAAAGAATGTCTGTTCTTATAATTTCACTTTATATTGGATTAAGCCGCAAAATTGTTTTGGAACGGCGATTAAGTTTACATAACATGTGATACTAATTAAGCTAATAGAAGCATCCCTGGGTGCAAAAGTATATAGGTAGAGATGAAACATTTTAAGACTGTTTATAAATAGATTGTTATATGAATGCATATAAAAAGAGATACAAACGAGTTGGATCTTGTTTCAAATTGATCGACCTCAACGCTTATAAATCAAATGAAGATATTTCATTTACACAAAACATTTTTCGTTCCTGCCAATGACTTTCTTTCACAATTTATATATTCCTTTCAACATTTTCGCCTAAAAATACATTTACATTTCTCAAAACTTGCTTAAATCCCTCAAAACGTACACTGCATCTACATACGTATATGTATGTGTACAGTACAGTAACACAATAAAACCAATCTTCATGCGAGTCAAACTCCTATAATTCATTTTATATTATGTTGTAAAAATTTAAGCTTCGCCTTTTACGCTGCCAAACAATTCCATTTTCAACTCAATGTTGACACAAATTAGAATTTTTATGCTAACAACACAATTTCAAAAACAAGAAATGTAAAAAACAAATCATAGGAAACTATTTTCTGCTTGCAGAACTACAAATCACAGGCTATTTTAAAGTTTTTGTGTTTTTTTGTAAATAAACCTTTTTTAATCGTAATTTTTGCAGTTTTGAAGCAAGTTTGACATAACTTCATGAAACAAATAAACATTTTAACGTGTTTACGCGCAATAGTTAACGCATAATATTTTTCAATCGTTGGTTAAAATCAAACTTGAAGTTGTGGTTAACTCCGAATTACGTAAATAGCAACTTGTGTTTACAGCAGTTTCTTTGCTTGTTAGAAAACATCATTATAAATGTCAATGATTATGCATTTTATCAATCAATGTCAATATATAAATGAATGAAATGTTACCATACATTTATTTATATTACTTGACTGTAACTTGAAATATGAAAAACGCATAATACGTTATATGGAAGTGGAAGTTAAGAGGAGTGCGACATTTGACTGGCGTTTTAAATATAAACCCTTAGTAAAAAATGAGAAGTGACATAGGTAAATCAAAAACATCATGATAGATCAACATATTTACTATATTTACAATAGTTTAAACTTTAAAAATGTCGGATTTGATTCTGATATAACTCCTTCACATGAGTTATTCGAATATATTTTATATTTTATTAATAATCGAATTGTTAGACCTTATCACTAGTGCTATCTGATGTATCCGATTAACCAGAACGAAACAAAGCTAACCGGTTGTGTTCGAATATTCGGATTCATTTTGCTATCCGAATATTGTAGAGGGTCCGAATATAATTCCGTCCGGATATCTTTGGCAATTCGGAATACGTTTAGCTCTACGGATAAATTTATAGTTACATTCACTTATCAGAATATAAGAAAGTCCGAAGACAGAAACCGTTTATTTGTCTACAATAAATTCTTGGCCATATTGAACTAATTTTACAGGAAGGTGGTTAAAATTTCACAATGACAAAACATAAAGGGACGCTGTATAAGTTATCTTGATTGAGTATTTGAACAAGTTATCCAAATTGACTCATTCGGTTAACTAACTAAGAATATACATTACTTTAAGGGGTTAACTGGCTAATCCGAATCCGCTTGTCAGCCTTACTTATAACTCCCAAATTCGAGTAATAGTAACAGCAGCTGATGTTATTTATTCATGAACAATTCGTTCTATAAGTGTAAATTGATGGTAGTCCTGGCCGACTTAATAAAATTAGATTTTATTCTAATCGAACAGGTATTTTTTTGGTCAATGTTCAGAAATTTGTGGAGCCAATCACAGTTCTTTTCTTTTAACAATGAAATGCTTTATCTATGTAATGTTGATTGTTTAAGATATGCAGACATAAAATTATATTCAAATAATTAATTTAAACTTTCTTTTAAAATAAACGTTTTATTAAAATTTCTGCTAAGATAGTTAAACATTGATAAAATATGCATTATAAAGCAATGATAAAGATCTGATTATTGTTACGTACGTAATAATGAATTGTTTCTATTATTAATAAAAGGTTTTCAACCTTTCAAATTCAAAAACAATTTTCGAAAAAATGACTTTCCTATAGCAACTACACGTTTTCCTTATATTGTTTTATAAACCTATAAATTATTTCATTTCAAATTTACACCATTGTTACATTTACATAATGCTAATGTATAAAATAAATTCTATGCAATCTCGGAGAAAAATGCATTTTCCACAAGTTATATGAAAATGATTATTTGTTAAGCTATACTATATAGTATAGTATAGTATGGAGTCTTTGAATGCAAGCAAACTGCATTTCCTTGATAGCTTATACAACAATATTGAGTATGTAACTGACAGACTAACAAAACCGTATATATCTCGCGATAACTTGATTTAGAATTTCAGCATAATCACAATACTCACTTCATTACGACTAAATGATACGACACGACAAGATTTATGTGAATTAGCAGTTGAAAGATAATGCATTTCTCTTAATTTATAAATAAATCGTTGGGTTTATCGTCGCAATCTTTTAAAATAAATAAAACTCAAGCACATACATAGATAGTTTATTAGCTTATACTGCGCACTAACGGCTTCTGTTTGGCTTGAATCTGATCCAAAAAGCTTCTTCTATCAAGCAAATTTCTAGATCATCAACCCCTTTAAAACTATTTTGTGAAAATTCATCAAACTTTAGCCAAATGTGCAATTAAATTAATAACACCCATTGTGTGTATTGTTAAATCCTGGTCGCTGTTGGATTTTTCCAATTTTGTATTTTATTCTGCATACGAAAATGAATTTAGACTAAAAGCCCATTTAAGATCTTTGTTTACTTATAAAAAAGGCTAATTACCATAAAATCGGCTGCAATTTAGTGAACAGCAATAGTCTAAAATACATCTATTTAAATTGTTGTCTATCGAGCAAATTTCTAAATCATCAACCCCTTTAAAACTATTTAGTAAGTACGAGTATTGGAGAGAATTCTTCAAACTTTAGTAGCCAAATGTACAATTAAATTAATAATACCCATTGTGTCTGTGTTGTTAAATCTTGGTCGCTGTAAGTTTCCCACTAAGTTGTAATTTATTTGAGAAATTAAGCAAAATCGTTAGTTGGATTTTTTCAAAATCGTATTTTATTCTGCATACGAAAATGAATTTAATTAAAAGCCAATTTAAGATTTTTACTTACTTATAAAAATGGCTAATTACAATAAAATCGGCTAAAGTCTAAAATAAGTTCACTCCAATTGTTCTTTACCGAGCAAATTTCTAGATCATCAATTCCCTTAAAGCTATTTAGTAAGTACGAGCATTGGTGAAAATTCTTCAAACTTTAGCAGCCAAATGTGCAATTAAATTATATAACACCCATTGTGTGTGTGTGTTGTTAAATCCTGGTCGCACTGCAAGTTTCCAACTAAGTTTTAATTGAAGCTAGTAATTTACGATTGCAATAAATTATCTGAATATTTAAATGCAAATGCAGTTTATGTTATGGCTGTTTATTTAAAGAATTTTTTACTTGCCAGCCTTTATAGAATATAATGAATGTGCATTACTTAATATGTAATACAGTTAACGTCAACTAGACTTTCTTGTTAAGGTGAATGTAAATCCAATTTGGTAGATTTTTTTATATAAAAAAAGTTAATTTCGCTTGAATTGTACATGCATTTTGCTAATTTGCAATTTATTGAAAATATATAATGTATGTAATGTAATTTAAAGTCGAATACATTTTCTTATTAAGGCAAACGCCAGTCCGGTTCTGTAAATTTTTATAAACGCGCGCCGCGATTTAGTTGTAGTTGTAGCATTTGTGTTGTGTGTTGCATTGCAACAAAATAAAAGTGCAACAAGAAGTGACTTTTAAAATTATAATTTAAATCCATTTTGATTAGAAATAAATACGAGAAAAACGAGTGAAAAGCAACAGCAACAGCAGCGTTAATACACTTCTACCTTAATGCATTTTGTCCACATCTTGCAGCTGGAACTGATCTTAGAGCTGGTCATATGTTAATAAAACCGATAAGATTATATCACACGGTCAATGTCAAATGTACAGTACAATAAATAATAAAAATGCTTTAATAATGCATAGCGGATTAGCTTTTTATAAATGCACCGTGGCAGAAAATCTAGCCAATACCTTTCATGTCATTTTCAATCGGATGAACTGCGATTTGCTGTCAAATAATTCAAATGATTTTGCACATAAATTATTAATCATATTTGAAGTAATTAATATTAATTTGCATGCTTGATGAGAATTTATCAGCGTACATTTTTTTTGATAATAATTATATTACTCCACAGTCGAGTGATTAAACTAAAGTATTTATATGTAGATTGCAGTCACATCGAATAGCTAAGTAAATTAATTAGATTATCGACAAATATATATATATAATGTTGGAAAAAAAAACTTGTAAGTCTTTGGTTCACAGAACAATAAACTGCTTGCGTATATTTTACAGTTTATTGGTTTCAAAATAGATGATATATTACAAAAAAGGCGCTTTGTATAAGGTTGTTGTTGTGCACCTTTTTCGACTTTATTCCCTGGACGTACAAACAGGTAAAAGCCATTTTTGTTGTTGTTGTTGCTTTTTCATAATATTTCAAATCGGACGTGTGTTTCTTTAGGTGGATAATGCATGGTTTTCAAGTGGAGTGCGAATATATCACTCTGAGGCGACACTTAGTAGCACATGACTTTTTCTACATGACTGTGACATTTCACAAATAATTTCTTTTCGTGGCATATATATCAAACACAAACTACTTTCTTTACATGAAAACATTATTGCCATGAATCTTTAGAATATTGTAAATTAGCCGGTTTGTTTCTACATTACTACATACAAGTTGTGTGCACATATTTTTACGTATAAATATCTCTTATACCTTTAACATTTTGATGCATTCAACACATAACTGACTGTATATGTACTATCATAATTGATTATTTTAAATAATTAAAATATAAAAATGTTTGTCTGACATGCAATGCAGCAGATAGAAACAATCAAATCAATATGCAATCAAACTGCTTCTTTTTCCGAATTACATTTTCTTCTATGTAGAAATGTACAATACATTAATTGAAATTATCTGTTCTAAATCAATATTATACAAAGTCTGTCGCAAAAATGATGAAACCTATTTATATTTAAAATATTTACCTATTATGTCCTTATAAACAGTTGATATTTCAAAAGTATTATTATACACACATAGGGTAATCTCTGATCTTTATGCTATTAGCGTCCCTCGAAAATCTTCTATCCGGCCCGTGTAATTACTTAGATTTATTCACATTTCTACGAAATTGTGAATTTTGCAAAGTAAACTTCTTTAGGCGCGATTTGAAGTGAGATTCGAAGGAATGCTATCGGAATCACTCGAAAAAAATCCAACCTGAACATATTGAGGACATTTTTGAGTAGTCAAAATCCGACTGAAACTCATTTTCAGTGACTTTTGTATCTGATAGAATGAATTTTTCGTTAGCTTGTTTAAGCAATTAAAAATTTGCCTTGAATCTTTAGAATATTGCAAATTCGCCGGTTTGTTTCTACATTACTACATACGAGTTGTGTGCACATATTTTTACCTTTAAATATCTCTTATACCTTTAACATTTTGATGCATTCAACACATAACATACTGACTGACTGTATATGTACTATCATAATTGATTATTTTAAATAATTAAAATATAAAAATGTTGGTCTGACATGCAATGCAGCAGGTAGAAACAAGCAAATTACAAAAATTTCATATTATCATTTATAAACATTTATAAATTTACATAAAGTAGCACGTAAAGTGTACATCGTAAATTATTGCTGTTGTCTTTTTACATAATATTTCAATTTTACCATGGACGTACTTTAATTCAAATGTATTTGACGCTGCAATTATAATTATTTGTTAATGCTGTTTTATTATTTTATGGAAAATATCGTTTTTGTTTTTTAAATTGATAATTACGTATCGTGAACATGCAATCTTCCAATAGGCTATTATTTATTTTTGAAGTAAAAACTATTTATTTATATTAGAAAGACAAAAAGAAGGTTAATTATAATAAAATTGGCGAAAACGGTAAAAGGTATTTCCTCAACAACTGACAAAATGTAATGCGATAACAACCGAACATGATTAAGCTGCAATTTATTCGAGAAATTAAGCAAAATCGTTAGTTGGATTTTTCCAAATTCGTATTTTATTCTGCATACGAAAATGAATTTAATTAAAAGCCAATTTAAGATTTTTGTTTACTTATATAAAAAAGGCTAATTACAATAAAATCGGCTGCAATTTAGTGAACGGTAAACGTGTAAAATACATTTACTCAAATTGTTATTTTTAGCGAATTTGCATACAGCTTTTTTCAATATTATAATAATATTATCAAGGCTCTGATATGTTCAGATAAATACAATAATTAAGAGCAGTTAACTCTAACTCAAGGATCTTTTTCTTTATCAAGATTTTCTGCACTCAATCTCAACGATTTATTTATGTTTTATTTTTTTAATAATGACCATTCCTTCCAGCCCACACATTGGTAAATTAATTAATTCGTAACTAGGACTTCATATTTAATAAATGTTTAGATCAAATTCATAATTCATTACTCATTAATGATAAAAAATGAATTTTAAACTGTATTGTATGAAATATGAGAATAACAACATCAATGATCATAATAGAAATAACAGTTATCATAACTATTTCATTAGAAATGGACCTAATATAGTTTTGAACTGTCATCGCTTAACTAAAACTTAACAAAGTTACAATACAAATATGCGTCAACAAAAATTTTTAACAAATTTACAGAAAGTGGGTTTATCGAAGCGAGCACAGCAAGTCTAGCTACAGTCAAAATTTTCTTAAAACAAAAAGCATTCTATAGTCTGGACGAATTTTTAAAGTGTAATTTTATTTTTAATAAGTAAATTTTTATTCTATGTATTGTAATGACAGTTGTATTGCCTCATAATATAAACTATTGCGTTGTTGGTCACTCATTGGTCGTTCGATACTTTTGTGAATTTTATTGGATAGGTATAAAAATATTTGAATTTTGATAGTAGTTGCTGCATTAATAAGTTGTTTTTTGATTTTCGAATGTAATTTATTCACTGTTAATTAATTAATGTTAAATGTTAACAAAATCAAAAATTTGTTTACAATCTACGCTTTCTCTTCATTTTCCGTTAACATTTTTATTACACAAAAAGTTGATTATTTGTTGTATTTCGTTGTTGTGTCTGAAAGCAAATAATTATTTGCCTATTAATTTTTTTTCGAATTAAATGAAATTACATGATATACAATCATTACTTTAAAATGATGCAGATAATGTTGCATATTTTAAATATGTTGCCGTAGCATTTTGCAAAATCGTTTCTCGGAATGAATTATATAAATTGCAAAATATTCTTTTGCACAAAAAAAGCAACAACATCAATTGATTATATTTGCAGTAAACCAACAGTATAATATAATTTATTAAATTCTGTTCGAGAAATAAATTTGTAAACGTATAAAAACGTTTGCGGTTTTTTTAACGAAGCCACTTTTTTTCTTGAAAAATACCACAATACTTAACGAAAATACAGTTAAGCAGCTAAATTGTTTTTTTTTTCTTCATCAATTTATGGAAGGAAAATTAAATCCTTGATGTTTGCTATTTATGGAAACTATTTTTTCTATAATTAACATTTTTTGAAATCGATGAATTAATTGCATTAATATATTAATGTCGCATTTATTACTTTATAGTGTTTTAATTATCATTTCGCAAATGCATAATTATGATTCAATTAAGATTAAGGAAGTGTTTTACGATTGACGAGAATAATTATTCAAATTCAACCTTTAAATCAATATGCAGGCAAATGTCGTAAAGCGAAGTTGATAAAAATTAATGAAATCTTAAGACAAGGGTGCATTTAACCAAGTATTTTGGCCAGAAGAAATATACTTGATGGAGGAAGGCCACAAGTCAAGGAAAATCAAAGCAAATGCACTTTTTTGTTAAATTGATTTAAATAAATTTCGAGTATTTTCTATTTTGCATTGATTTTCGTTATTTTTTACAAACCAACTTCTTTATGAAATATCGAAAAATTGTAAAATTAAATTGTCACAGATATTGTGGGGACAAAAAATAGTGGGAATGAGATGCAAAGAGAACAATTATGTATGATGCCACTCGTTAGAATGTCCATTTCGGTGCACATTTTTTGTTCCACCAATATTTTCGTTGCAATTTTATGACTGTTATAAACGACAGTCTAATGATCCAATTTTTATATAAATATTATATTTTTTTGATAGATGGGGGTAGCCAATTATTAAAAAAGCGTGGCACACATAATTGTTCCAACGAGTGTATACAGGTATACCCCGATTAATGCTGTTGATCGGTGCAAACACCTTCAACATAAAGCGAAATATGTTTTTGTTATACAAATATCGGCGTGATTTACTTTCCAAGAGATTATCTTAATTAATTAATAAACATCCTCTTCATATTCCTTCTCAGAGGTATTATATCATCTTTCATTTGCATTTCTTATATTATTATATTGTACATATACAAACTACTCGATATTACAACGCTCTAAGAAATTTCAAGATTTTTAATATCAAAATAAACCAGCATTATAGTGAATGAGCCTTCAACGTTGCAGCGTTAAGCGGGGTATACCTGTATTGTTACTGATTTTGAAGGTGTAAGTACAACCATGAAATATTTTCAACTATGTGTAAAAACATTGTGTAGTATACAGATAGAGTTAAGAGTAACAATTCAAACAATTAATGATTTCCGTTCGTTGTATTTTTTTCTGGCAGAATGCGTAAAAAATTCAAATTTAGCGACAATTAAAACGCTTTCACTACAAACACACATTTCCACCATGCGAGTGCATATTTTTTTTTGTTCGAAAGCCTTCCTGTTTTACTCATTCAAGGTTCTCTTCAATACGCATTAATATTTATTTTGTAATTAATTTATATGCGCAGATTATTATTAATTTAAGTAGTAGTTGTTGTAGATACAGTTAGCTTTACTATAGTAGAAGAAAAAAACTGTATTTAATGGATTGACAGTGCTTATAGATTAAACACAACAAAATTTTTTTGCAGATGTATTATTATTGATGGAATTTTCATTTGAATGTTACAGTTAGCTTCTTATATTAATCTATGTGTTTGCTATCGATCAATAACTGACACGCGCTCATACTAATCCTAAAATAATACATAATAGCCAATAAATGATTACTAACTGTAATTTTTATTCTCTATATAAGAAGCATTATTTGGTTTGCTTAATACGACGAAAGAACACATATTGCCTTGTTACATTCAATACAAGAAGTAGTATTACTATACAATAAATTAAACATCTTGCGCTTAGTTAATGCGCTTTTCCGTAGATGAAACACAAAAGGCTACACCTTTGTCACTTCCTTTAGCGTAATTAATAACTTTATATCTTTTATTTTATGCGTCTTTTCTACTTATTCAAATGTTTAAGTCGACAAACAGAAAATTTATAATAAAACGCCTAGGTTTTAATTTTTTAGTGAATTAAATTTATATTTATATGTTTTTGCTGGTTCTACTTTCCTAAAAAAAGAAAACAATTACAAATAAATTTTAAATTTATACATATTTTTGAATTAAACAAGTTTGGTGTAAAATATTTTTATATTTTAACAAGGTGTAGGATTTAAAAATAATATTATTATGCTGTTTTAACAAGTACACTTTTTACATAAGTTACATTGTCAATTAATTTAATATAAGATTTACTATTGAATTATAATGCACTAAAAGTATTTACTTATTATAAATATTATTTATTATTTGACATATTTTATTGTTGAATATAAGTCTTTTGTATATTAAAAATTAAATAATATAAAATGTGGATGTAAAATAGTCTTTTATCTATGTGGTTATCACATGCTAAAACATATTTATTGCAGCTAATAGACGTTTTTAATAAATACATAAAAAACACTTACAAATATACCAAAACGTCGTTTAGCGTTTCGAAATTTACTAATTTAATTGTATTTTCAACTTACATTTAATATCGAAATGCCTGGCTTAAATTTTTTTAACATGCAAATGCAATAATAAAACTTTTCTACAGTACATTATCAAATTGAAAAAATATCCGTACTTTAAAAATCGTTTAACCTGGTTTTTTTTTATTTAATTTAAAAAAGTTGAATTGTGGATTTTTCTATTTGCAGTGAAAAATAGTTGTTAGAAGTTTGAAATGTCTGTCGAGCTTTTTTGTGAACTTATAGAATAGCTCGTAATTATGATATGCCAACACATATTTGTAGTTAATAGAAGTTTTTAATAAATGAATAAAACACGAGCTTTGTTGTTTGCAAAAGACTTACATTTACCGTCGAAATGCCTGGTTTAAATTTTTTAACATGCAAATGCGATAATAAAACTTTTCTACAGTACATTATCAAATTGAAAAAATATCCGTACTTTAAAAATCTTTTAACCTAGTTTTGTTTTATTTAATTTAAAAGGGTTGAATTGTGGATTTTTCCATTTGCAGTGAAAAATAGTTGTAAGAAGTTTAAAATGTCTGTCGAGCTTTTTTGTGAACATATAGAATAGCTCAATATATTTGTGATTATGATATGCCAACACATATTTGTAGTTAATAGAAGTTTTTAATAAATGAATAAAACACCAGATTTGTTGTTTGCATAAGACTTTACCTTCGAAATGACTGGTTTAAATTTTTTAACATGCAAATGCGATAATAAAACTTTTTTATAGTAAGTACATTGTCGAATTTAAAATACATCCGTACTTTAAAAATCTTTTAACCTAGTTTCGCTTTAATTTAAAAATGTTGAATTGTGGATTTTCCTATTTGCAACATGAAAAATAGTTGTTAGAAGTTTGAAATGTTTGTTTGTGCGCTTTTATACGAATTCGATTTAGGCGTATTTTTTTGTGAACATCAAAAACATTAGAGATTTGATATTTGACATCGTATAGAGAATTAATTAACGTATAAAATCTTAATTTATATATTAATATCTCCATGCAGCGATGAAGTAATTGTGGGTTGGCTAATCACAACAATAATCTACGTTAAATATTAACAAAATTAGCCATTAATTTCTAGAAATTGTTCAGTAAAAGCATGCCTTTGAGTTGAAATGAAATTTAATGTTGATATTTTTATTTCTCTCCTACAAAGTATAAGTTTTATGGAACCGGACTAGGATTTGCCTTATTAAGAAAGCGTACTTGACTTTAGCGGGATTACTTAAATGTTATACTACACATTATATTGTATAGAAATCTTAATGTTTGCTTTAGGCGTTTCATATACGTTAAATTATTGTACGATTAAATAATATTTTAGTTTTATTAACTTAAAAATCGGTTATGATACTGCGAGTTTAATAATTAAAAATTACCTATATGTAGGCTTTATTATGATGCAACCCGTATTTGCTATAATAGCAACATTAATAACCGCTTTTTAATCCTACCAGAAATTGTAATTATATCTTTTTTATAGAAAACGGCCAACACTTTCTTGATAATTGCTCTTTACAATACGTTAATTTATTGTTTATATCTCGTATTAGTATTAAATTCGAGATAAACATCTATTAGGTTTATTTGATTTTTTTCCCAATAGGAATTGTATTGCAATTGTATTTGTAAACTAATTAACTTAATAATTTTATTAAATATGGAAACCTGTATTTGCAATAACGCTACGCTTAATAACAACGTTAATAACCTTTTTTCTTCCATTAAGAAATTATAATTAGAGTTATATAGATTGTAAATAAACAATTATCAACTGCGCAATTATATTGATCTTCATTTTATAATAGTTATAATTTCATTGCAAACATACATTTTCTATGATAATCTAATTCAATTGAATTGCAATGATTGCTAATCAAAACAATAATTGAAATTCTTTTACTGTGTTATGTATGACAACAATCATTTATATAAATAAGAAAAAAATACTACTTAAATATTGACTCGCATTATTTTACAATAAATATTTGCTGAAGACCCAGTTATCAGTTACGTAAATACAATCAAACTATTAACATGTCTTTACAAAATTTGTATTTATTATTCTCAAAACCAATAAAATTTGATTAAATTTACTAAAAATTGTGGGAAAAAATGAAGAGGTATAAATGAACAAAGCAGCAAATATTGAACAACACATGGTAAATACTTCGAAGAAATGCCTACAGAAAGACTATTTCATACGAAAATTGCGCAAGAGTCTTCGATGTGAACTTAAAGGTAGTGTTTGATTAATTTGAACGTACATAATAGTCATGATTCAGAATGTAATTAGATAAATCTAATTAGTCAAAGTTGCTAATTTCTTGAGTGTATAAAAAATACTGTTTTAGTTAATCAACATTTAATTATTTATTTTCTAAAGATATAATATAGATTTAGACTGCAATAAAACAGTCTTTCAAACTATTAAGTACAACTGTGTCTAAAAAGTAAGACTAATTTTCAATTTAATTAGTCCAGGTACACCGTATATGAATTATATATTTTTTATAACTTGCAAGCATTCTAATAAACTTCTGTAACAATTTTCATATCAAAACATTCATTAGTTTTTGTTTTATTGTATATCTAATGTTATACGATGCTAAAAGTGCAAGCGGCGATTATTACAATATTGAGCAAAACAGTTGCATTAAATTTTGTTTAGGGAATGAAATTTTGGTTGTAGAAATGTTTGGAATCTTGCAAAAAATCTTCTGGGATTATCCTTTGTCAAGAACGCTTCGAACGAGCATCAACCTTTACCGGCATCAAGAAAACCAAAGAAATTGTGTTTGGCTTTCTAAATATATCTGTTCGGGACTTGTTGGTATGTCGAAAGGGTTTGCCTATATCATTTTGCAAAATATTTTGGGCCAAAACCTGGAAATTATTAACTAATGCCATAACGTTGACAATGCACTTCTCACAATGTACTCGTTCTCAGTTATTAGTACCGTGTTACTTATGACTACCCTAGAATCTCAAAAAACTACTATGGAGAAACTGTTTTGGGATGATAGAAGAGATGAAGCATAATCGTCTTTGAGCGTGGAATTTGTTAGTAAGAAAAAATAATAGTATTTTGTTCAACCAAAGGTTAATTAATTAAAAGTATAGAATATTAATTTAGGTCGCAATAAATTTTAAAGAAAAAAATATTCTAATAACTCTGTCTGAGTTTAAAAAATTTTATATCAAAAATACTATATTATTTAGACACTATTTGATAAATTAAAATATATAAAAATAATTTGAAAAAAATAGAGTATATAGGTTTAAGCCGCACGAGTTTTTAAAGATGAACAAGTTTTAATAGCTTGTCTAACTGTGCTTGAAACCGCGATTGTAAGCAGTAATCAATGGAAGAAAGAATGCAAAAAAATGATACAATATAATAGGTAAAAATAAATGTAATTTGGATGGTTTTTAATGCAATGAATGAACGTGTAAATATTGTTAAACGACCGAGACCTAGTGATAAATATTATTGGAAAAAGCCAGATGATGATGATGTTGATTAACATCCATTCGACCGTGAACAGAAGCCAAAAACTCAATTAATAAACATTTACATAAAATGAAATTTGAATAAATATGGAGTGTAAATAAATAATTTTATCATTGAAACATTCTATTAGCTTAATCATCGTTCTGACTAATTAAAGTGGCATTGAGCTTATGCGCTATTTATGTATATCAACGTTAAGCCTCATTTCCTATAATATATAAATTGTTGGCTAACAAGTTATGTGTAAATAAATAATAGCTAATGAAAGTATTATACTATTTCCATGTTAGTCCATTGGAAAACAAAGGACTCGTACATATTTTTACTGTGGGAAAATGTTCAAGATTTCCTTTCGTTCGCTGCATGACAAAGACGATAAACGATTAGACTCCTCTATTTTACGATGTATAAATCATATCATATGCTAATGATCACATTTTACACTTTCAAAATTATTATATCATATCAATCAACACCACTCGATGGAATTATTTTAATTAACGTCATACTCCATGTTTTTATTTATGTCGCATTAGCATTTATAATTTGAACATTTACTGTAAATTACATTTTTTAGTTTCATTCTCATTCTCATTCTCCTTCTCATTCATATACACTCAATTTAACAATGATTTCTTGCCATAAAATTTGGCATTTACTAGCTATTATAAATTATTTCTCTGACTTGTCAAACAATTATTTGAAATGTTAATATTCATTTAAAGAAAATACTTAAGTTTATTATGTAAATACCTATGCATTATATACCTATTGATGGTTTATAGCACATTAAAGGTTATATTATACCTTTGCGATTTTAAGCTACAAATTAATTGAAACTTAAATAACAAACGGCCATCATCAATACAGAACAGGTGAAGATGCCCTTATTTGTGCTGCACAACACAATGTGCTATTAAAATTGAATGCATGCGAGGAATAACTAAAGTCAGGGGTGACTCAAAAAGGTGTAGCTATTAAATGGGAACGGTTTTCATTATTTATTCAATATTTTATTAGATAAATCATGCTACATTTAAACATTAATTGCGAACAAAACTAATGCACACCTTCAACCTGCTACTCGCTTGAAAATGATTCAATAAATAATAAACCAACTCTACTTGTTGTTGTATATAAGTACGATATTATAAAAAATATGTATTCCTTTTTCATGCACACAAGGTGCGTCCTCTACTTACAGCAAGAAAAAAACATCAATGCGGGCGCAGAAAAATGTAACAGGTGATTCTCATTCTTATTCTACGTTATTTAACACACTGCATTCAAAGAAATCGAAAAAAAAAATAAAACGTAAAAAGTGAAACATTCCATTAAAAAAAATTGAAATAATTGAGGCGTTGTATGAAAGTGCGATTTTAAATATGATAATTGATTTTGATTTTCCGGTATTCCAGACATACATAAGTAGTAAAATTTGAAAACTTTCCTATACTTCCACTTGGGGAACCAAGTTGAACAAAATTATTTAAAGATAATGAAAAACACATAATGATAATTCATATTCGCCGGATTAATTTATGTTTAAATAATTCTATTAATTTTATAACTAGTGAAGATAAGTCTGTAAATTAACTATTGTATATGTATGAGTATGACAAAAAGTGTTTATACGTTATCATAATAATTAAATGTGATAGGATATAATAAATAATAAAGTCAATAATGTCGGTAATTTAACTATGACGTAGTGGTTTTTCTCATCTTTTCCGAAAATCATATATTAGCACAATTTTTACGGGAGAGGACAAAAGTGCTTTTTATAGATTAGAAAAAAGTGCAGAAAATTGGTAAACATATTTTTTTAAAGATAATGAAAAACACATAATGATAATTCATATTCGCCGCTTTAATTAATTTTCATTATGTTTGAATAATGCTATTAATTTTATAACTAGTAAAGATAAGTTCGTAAATTAACTATTTATATGAGTAAGACAAAAAGTGAGTGTTTAGAGCATGAAGCTTTATGTGGAATGACGCAAAATACATTTTTTTGCACATACGTTATCATAATAATTAAATGTGATGGGATGTAACAAATAATTATAACAGATAATGGTAAAGTCAATAATGTCGGTAATCTAACTATGACGTAGTGGTTTTTCTCATCTTTTCCGAAAATCATATATTAGCACAATTTTTGCGGGAAACGACAAAAATGCTTTTTATAGATGAGAAGAAAAGTGCAGAAAATTAGTAAAAATAGCTGTCTAAAAACTATTGCAAATAATTTAAAATATAATTAAAATTCGTATTTTTATATTTCATTATTTTATATTACAATAAATATTGTATTTACTATCGAACGTAGGTCAAAGCGAATGATTTCCAAGAACTGAAATTTGTCGGTTATCTGAATTTTGATAGTTTAGACTTTTTAAAAGACTATGCAAATTTATCACTTATGGCAGTTTCCCAAAGTGTGGTACGCGTAGCCTTAGGGGTACCCAAAAACTTTTAAAGGGGTACGCACTAACCGTCTCACAAAAGTATATGTAATTTTATTATAGACGTGCCACCCAAACTTTTTAACCGAAATCAAAATTAAATTAAATTAAAATATTCAACTTAACTCTAATTTTAAGGAGACAAATTCTCGCAGTTAGAAGTGATACTGATTGAAGAAGATTTTGCTAAATACCAGCATTCTTATTTCAATGTTTGCTTCGCGTACTTATTGTTCATGTAAAGGCGATAATAATAATATGCACTTTTTAATGAGGGGGAACGCAGTTATACGAAACTTATCAAAGGGGAACACACATGCTGAAAGTTTGGGAAACACTGACTTATGGCATTGACTAGATTCAGGTAGCCAAAAATTGATCATTTGCTTTGACCGACGTTTGATAGTACCTGTTGCATTTTTTAGTGACATAAATCAGCAAAGTCACTTTGCATTTAGATATTTTTAAAGAATATAATTTTTTAGCCTTATTTTCATTAATTTATTGATGAATTAAACAAAAATCAATTTAATATGCAAAAATCAAATATAATTGATTTACATAAACAGAAAATGATTGACAAAAATATTTGACTATTAAATTGTTTTTCATAAAATCTTCGACAGTATTAGCCGTTTGCAATATTAAATAAGTAAAGTAATATAAAACTGACATATCATTTAAACTAATTACTGTTCAAAATTGGACTTACGCCGTTTTCCACCATAACGGTTCAATTGTCTTGACCGTAATTGCTTCAGTCTAAGACGCACATTCTTTCTCTGTGATATGAAAGTTTGAAAAAATATGCTGTCTTAGAATTACAACCTAGTTGTGGTTTGCGTTTGTGTGTGAAAACTGTCGTTTTTAATTGAGGTGCGTAGTATACTAACAAACGACAACGCTTTAAAATGCGGTCGTTGCATTTTCGTCTAACACAAATTTAATTATCAAAAAATTTTTCATTTGAATTTTTAATTATTTTTTGATGAAACTTTTATAGATAAATTTTTATTATTATTATAAATCATAGTTAATTTATGCAATCGCTAATTTGAGCGAAAGCTTGCTCATTTAGTGCTGCTAACGAATTCATTATTGTTTTGCAGTTAACAGTTTATGTTTAAAAATGATCATCATAAACTTATCAGAAATTCACATTTTGAAACTAACGATCGCCAGTTTTTATTGCATAAATGTTAATTGCCTCAACAATATTTATTTGTTTTTCATTAAAATTTCTCGCAGATAAGATTTTATTATTAAATGTTGCCCATAATCCTAATCGTATAATTTTTTTAACAGGTTTTAAAAATTATCAGAGTGTAATAATTATCACTGTATAAACATTGGCACGTATTTTGAGCTGGTGACAATTTGCAACTCCCTTATATGTACAATAGTAATTAGTTAGTTTTAAAATGGAACATTTTCCTGCGCTGGTTTGCTTATCTATTTAAAATTCAATTAAAATCTATCGTTTCTAAATGCCAAACGAGAATTTAATTTAAAGCAGCCTTTAATAAATATTAAAACGTTACCAACGTCGTAGATAAACGCCGTTTTTTTCTTCCTCGTTTTATGTCAAAATAATCGAGAATAAATGATTTCATTGCGAAATTTATTATAATTAAATATTATATAATTAACATTTTGCAATTACTTGGCTAAAATCTATATAATTTATGTTTCTAACAGTATCGGTTACAACATTCATCAAAGTCAACATGTTTGACGGTGCGTCGCTATTATTATTGATATAATAAATTCACAGCAAGAACTTTAGGAAAACCTTTTTCACATTTCAAGCGTAACAGCCTTTCAAATTAATAACAATTATATCTAAATACATTTATTTACATTTTTCTCTATAGACACTTTCTTAGATAACATATTATATCATAGAAAGCATTGTGTTATAATTTAAATTTGAATATAAATGTAGGAAAGCAGGTTGGAATAGTTTAACATCACAAAACCGAAAAAAGTCTGTGAATTTGAAAAGACCTATTGTACTTTTTTAAACTAATATTAAAAATAGACTCGTTTTTATTATTTTTAGAAATGGAGGTTTGTATAATGTTCAAGATAAATGTCTACTCATTTTTTTTTTGTTTACTTTGAATTTATATTTCTTATTAACTGTGTTCCTTCTAAGCTTGGAACATTCACGTCATTCTCGAGCAAGATGTTTTTAAGAAAATTAGGATAAAGTGATTGATAATGTCTTGAGATTTCGCACAAAAACCTTTTAGCATCGCTTTAAAATTTAATAAGTTGCGCTCTGATCGCTTTGAAAACGTATTCAACAATACTTTATTGCGACTATTACAGCTTTAAAATATATCATATAAATTAATTGAAAATATTGTTTTAATAAAATATAACTATAATCTACTTATTATTAAAAACCAGCCAAAAATGGGTGAGAAATTTAACATCTATAGCATAAGTCTAACGAGTTAACATTTTTCGTACATTTGCACCAAAATTTCGTATTGTTTAAACGATTTTCTTTTTTTCTTTAGGATGAACTGATTAATAATGTCTTGAGATTTCGCACAAAACCCTTTTAGCATCGCTTTAAAATTTAATAAGTTGCGCCCTGATCGCTTTGGAAACATATTCAACAATACTTTATTACAACTATTACAGCTTTAAAGTATATCATATAAATTAATTGAAAATATTGTTTTAATAAAATATAACTATAATCTACTTATTATTAAAAACCAGACGAAAATGGGTGAGAAATTTAACATTTATCAAATAAGTCTAACTCGTTATAACATTTTTCTCACATTTGCACCAAAATTTCGTACTGTTTAAACGATTTTCTTTTCTTCTTTAAGATGAACTGATTAATAATGTCTTGAGATTTCGTACAAAAACCTTTTTAACATCGCTTTAAAATCTAATATGTTGTGATATAAATGCTTTGGATATACTCAGCATTACTTTGGCAATTAATTTATTATCGCTGCTATAGCCTTAAAATATATAAATTAATTGAAAATATTGTATTAATAAAATATAACAATAATCTAGTTGTTATTAAAACCAAGAGAAAAATAGGTGAGAAATTTGACATTTATCAAATAAGTCTAACTCGTTATAACATTTTTCTCACATTTGCACTAAAATTTCGTATTGTTTAAACGATTTTCTTCTGGCTGTTATCCAAATATGAGAGACAATTTTTTGTTGACATAAAAACTTCTACTACTATTAACTGTAACATAATTTTTATTACATTATTGCGTAATTTAAGATTTAGTTTTTTACCAGCATGAAAAAGTCAAATTTTCTGGTCTAAATAGTCATAAGTTTTTATGGCTTATTCTTTTAAAAGATATTATAAATTATCTCAGAATATAATAGATATATTTTTTAATAAAATAAAATTAATAATACAATTTTGAAACATGTATCTGTGATAATGTGTGGAATGATTCATAATTTATTTAATAAAATTAAATGGAGTAAATGTTGCTTGAAGGTAATCAAAAAAGTTGTTTCATTTCTTTTTACATTTTATTGCATTTACTAAATGATTATTTATATAATGAGTGTAAAAAGTGGGTTGATGTCGCAAAATCACACAATTAGATAACCAAAAGTTCTTTCCGTTTCTTTTTCAATTCGTGCAAACATATTGCTCATTGGTAATGATCTATAGGTTATTTTTAATTAGTACTATATATTGCAAGTATTAATGCAAAACTCCTGCCACAATGGTTTATTACTTTAAATTTATCGTTGGTGTAAATCTTGCAAATCGAGGAAGTACTGCATAAGGGAAGTCAGAGAATTTAGTGTCCTTAGTAAAATGCGAATCAGCCTAGGAAACTAAATTGAAGTAACGAAATATTTAAAAACCTTATTGGTGATTATTGATTACACCAAACTCTCGTGCATCCGTTTCTTTGAAATCACTTGATTTGTTAAATTTAAACGAATGCAGAGTATTTGATCTATAATTGAAATTTTGTGTGAGTTCTATAGATATTATACACTACTATAAGTTAAAAATAAGATCGATACATATTTATAGTGCACTTTCAGAAACTTTACACTAAGTATATTTACAACTAATTTCAATAACATCAGGTAATGGGAACGAATTGAAATTGTAAATGTAAAATTGTTACATTTAGTGATCAGTGAGTGACAAATCCTTAAACTAAAATATTATGTTGCATCTACATACATATAATATTTACGATCTTGGTCATGTATTAATAATGCTTACTTCTGTTAGGGCCGATTTCATAATCATATTTAAGGAAGACTTAAATTTTAAGTTTTCCTTAAAAATTAAAATCAATTTCATAATCTTTTTTAACGGGCCATTAGTGTTAATCCTCGATTAAAGTTAAGGGACCGATATCGGAGACTTAAATTTTAAAGAGAGAATTAAGTGTCATTTGACATGTAAATAAAAGCAAGCATTAATTTTTAGGTTATTAATTATTATTGTTAGGGATTCGGCATTGCCAACCTTGTTTTTTTGGTGGAAATGTCAGAAATATTTAGGAATATCTAGGAATATAGAATTGCCAACCTCACTTAATGTAGCAATAACTAAGGTAGAATGAAATTGATTATAAAATTGACAAATTTTAAGTGTTATTTTAAGAGAGGAATAGCTTAACTCCTCCTTTAGTTAAGGGAGGATTAGTGATTTGATTATGAAATCGGCCTTTAGTGTTTTTTTAATACGGTAGAACCTCGACATATACTGAATTAGACATATCAAATTGACTGCATTTTTTAATTAGAACTATTTGTTCATATAATTGAATCATTTAAGTAAGATCGTATATCGATTTTAAGACTTATATATCGAAGTAAATTTTTCTTGTCAAAACAGGTCGCAGATCAAATTGGATGTATAAGGAATGGACGTATATCGAGGTGCCACTGTATTTCTTGCTGCTTCTTTAAATAAATACTTGTGAAATATTTGATTAAAAATATATATTATCACAATTTTGAAATTTAATATATTCTTAACTTGTCGATCAAAGTATTATAAATAGTAAAATTTAATTGGTGTAATAAATGAAGCTATTATTGTGATGGGTAACGTAATTTGCAAACGTTGACTGTTTGCGAATAACATACATAGATATTTATATTAAAATCAATTTCGTTTAGATAGATGTAAAATAAATGGAATGCTTGAGATATCAGCATCAATAAATTCACTATCAGATAAAACTTGTTTGTTCCAATGCAAAGCTTAAAATGCATTTTGTATAGAATAAAATTGTAAGGCGGATTAAAGTGTTTGGATGTTGCATATCAATGAGGCTTTGATGAATTGCTTTTTAATTTTTAAAATGCCATGGAAAACGTTTATTTCGAATTTAGTCGGAAAAAAAAGAAGAAAAAACATAGACATACGCTACGCATCGGTCTTAAATAAGAAAATCAAATGCATTTTAAACTCGATGATAATAAATATAATGAACGATAAAAATCAGTTAAAGCTTTTACACTAGCTCAGTTTGAATTAATCATTGGGTGTGCTTGAGCACGCCATTAATTGCATTTTAAATTCCATTTCATCATTGTCTGCCATTATCACTACCAATCCTAAATCTAATCACGAACATTTTTAAAGAAATCTTTCTCGTCAAAAACTTTCTTGTGCAAGAAAACTATAATGATAGATAATTACAAATATAAATTATTACAGCTAATATTTTAACATTCATCAACTAAATGTATTAATAATTATATATATTTAACAAAAAATTAGAATTTTAATCAATCATGTAATGCATTTATACGATAATTAAATATTTAGAAATTCAATTAATGCAATTTCTAGCACAAATTTTATTCTTATTCAATTACACACAAATGTACTTGTAGGTATGCACATACATACACTAAGCTGATCACAATGTTCACGATAATTACTGGCCTAAAACCAAGTAGATGCAAGTAACTTTTTTTCTTCTTCATTTTATACAAGTCGTAAAATCTTTGCTGCTTAATTCCTCTGCTTCTTTCACTTAATAATAATCACTTTGAAGATGACGACATTGGTGAGTGCACAAAATAAAAAAAAGTGATCTGTCCTTGATCATACAAAGATATTTTATTCAGAACGTAAAAAATTAAATAGTTAAACCAAAGATATTTAAATATTAGTACAGCAATTAACTACGTTTAAAATTAGAATAAATTTTTTACAATAATCCTAAAGGTTTAACACTTTAGTGAAAAATTAATTAATAAACAAGTCATATCAAGCTGGAGTAATTTATTGTGGCAATTTCACTTAACAATAATCACTTTGAAGATGACGACTTTAGTGAGTGCACAAAGTAAAAAAAAGTGATTTGTCCTTGATCATACAAAGGATTAAAATTTATTAAGATTTAAGCAGTGATATTTTTATTCAGAACGTAAAAAATATATTATTAAAAATTAATGCCACAATTGATCACATTCAGAATTAGAATAGAATATTTGCAACAATCCTAAAGAATTAATACTTTAATAAAAAATCAATTAGGAATATTAGCTGTCGATTTTTCGGCAGTTAATATCAAGCTTGACAAAGTTATTGTGGCAACGAGCATTTTAATTCATTTGTCACTTCAATCATTGAATAATATTGGAGTAATTCTACAAAAAGATTGAAAAAACTATATAAAATACAAATTATAAATTTTGATAAAGCAATCAAGTTCAGGCGAAAATTCATTTAATTGAAGATTAAAATTTCCATTCCTACTGACCGGACTTTATTGCCTGTTTTGGCAAAAAATAAAATAACTTTGAAATTGGTCATTCATCCAATAGTGATTTCATATTATACCATTTGAAATGGCAAACCAACGAAAATATATAGTAAACGTTTCAGATTAATTATGCACTTTAATCTTTTGGCAATTTTTGAAGTAAAATTGAACTGCACAAATATTTACTTGTTGTTGCTCACAAACATATGTTTTTCTAGCCGAAAACATGTGTGTTTACAACTGCGATCGGAATTTTTATAAATGAGATATATAAAGTAAAATAATAAAATAACTGTTTTCACTTCAATTTATATTCGTATTCTATTAATAATTCGATTTTCTTTCTGTCGATGACCAAATGGGCGAAATATATCATCCATTATTGCATAAAATGATTGCAGCAAATTTTATACAATTTGAAATCAGATTATAATAATGGACGTTAATATTTGCACATCATTTTCATCAAGGATAAGGAAATAGAATTTAAAATGACAATGTAATTATTGCATTTTGTGCTATACTAAATCAATCAATAATTTCATTTGTTAATAATATTGAAAGGTTGGGTGAAAATCTGTTATAGTGTAAAAGATTTTTATGAAAGTATTTACTAGTTATTACTCTAATTCAATTTGAATTGTTTGTTTATCATCAGTTGAAAATGATTTTCTCAGACTTTCTTTAAAATGTTACATAATTGAGCGAGTGTTAAATTAATACAATTTTTTGTATAAAACTGCAACCAAAACGAGTACGCGTTGATTATCCATAAGAAAACAGTAAAACTGGCATGAATATAAAATATACAACAACAGCTTTCATCAATTAAAAACTCATAATTAAGCGAGTGTAGTATTTTAGAAGTAACGTTTTTATTATAAACTGCAAACATAAATGAGCAATATTTGAATTTGAATAATTACAACATTCTGTTGGAAATGTACAGTAATAATGCTACTTAATATACGCAAACTTGTTGAAAAAAAAATTATATAGAATACATACTCGTATCTTATAGTATTATTGCAAACGATATTTGTAAATGAATAACACACAATATTGCGTATGATACCGTTTTTCACATTTTTCTCATAACGTTATAATGTTTTTGACGTGCGCAATTTTTCTTGTCATTAACAAGTGTTCCAACATCTGTCTTGTACAACATTTGTCATTAGTCAATATCACTAATAATACTAATGCATAAATTCTTAACGAAACTGTTAAATGGACATTCTTATTTACTTTGTATTAATTATCATCGGCGAGTGGAGTATGTAACATATAATAAATATATGTATGTCGAAAAGTGTCGGGTTTGTGTTTGGGTTTGCTGCAGCATTAAGAAAGTGAGATTGGTGAACTTTAACATTTTCGATTAGCAATCGATACATTAAATGTAAGGTGTAAAATACATTGCAATTTTCTCTTTCTACATTTTTTTCCATTTCCTTAAATATTTGTAAAATGCTAAACAGAACTGAATTGATGATTATCTTGTAACGTTTTGAGCTTAAACATTATTATTAGAGTGCATAATTTAGTTTGAATTATAAAATTTTCTAGCATTTTTATTAAATTGCATTGCCTTAACGTGTAAATTTAATATTGTATAAGAACCATCTAATTTGTTGCAAGTAAAAGTTTAACAACTATATGGTAAATATCTATCTATGTATCTACATACGTTCATGATTACTTGTTAGCCATTGCTTAATAAAATTTCTATAAATAAATATTTTATTTAAATTACCATTAAATTAAATTCATTTATTTGCCAGTAACAATGTTTTCATTTCACATTCGCTATTAAAAAATCATATTAATACAGGGTTAAATAAAGACTAAGTTGAATGCAGTAATTTAAAAATTGTAATTAGTAATTGTAATAGTATTATACATTTTAATACTAATTAATGATATTTTATGTAAGATTGGCATTAAATACAATAAATTATTAAATATTAAAACTACGAAACGTTAATAAATGAGAAGAACTGATCTATAATAGATACGTTATTGATTCACTGAAATTAAATAATTTTTTTTGCCACTAACAATGTTTTCATTTCACATTTGTTGTTAAAAAATTTTATTAAAAGAAGGTTAAATAAACACTAAGTAGGATGCAAAAATTAAAAAAATATAACTATTGCAAAATTAATTATTAACATATTTTGAGTGACCATCAGAACTACTTTTATATTTTTTTATTTTCTTTGTTAAAAAATCAATTGTAAGTAGTATTGGACATTTAACTTCAATACCAATTAATGATATTTTTATATAAGATTGATATTGAATGCAATAAATTATTGAATATTGAAATTGCGAAACGTTAATAAATGAGAAGAACTAATCTAGAGACGTTATTTATTCACTGAAAAGAAATCAATAAATTAAATTATTTAAAAAAAAAACTAGGGAAATATTAATATAATGTAACATTAAAGTTAAGTGTAATTTGTATTAAAAGTAATCGCATTTAATTTGTATTTTAGATGGGGCAGTTGTCAATAGTTGCTAATAACTTATGCGAAATCCGCAAATTTATATTCATATTTATTTGTAAATGCAAAGTAAACGCATTTTGAGTATTGGGTGACCATTAACTCTAAGGCTTCTTTATTAATTAATCAATAATGATTTAAATAATCTAATTTTTATACATTTACTTTTCACTTCAATACTAATTAATGCTATTTTTATATGAGATTGACATTAAATACAATAAATTATTGAATATTGAAACTGCGAACCGCTAATTAATGAGAAGAACTGATCTAGAGACGTTGCTTATCAATTAATTAAATTATTAAAAAAAACTAGGAAAATATTTGTATAATATAATATTAAAGTTTAGTGCAATTTGTATTAAAAGTAATCGCATTTAATTTGTATTTTAGATGGGGCAGTTGTCAATAGTTGCTAATAACTTATTCGAAATCCGTAAATTTATGCGCATATTTATTTGTAAATGCAAAGTACGTGTAGTTTATTCACAATTTATTAATATCGATATATGTTATTTTTAATTTTTACTGGTTTTCGCTGCTGCAAATGCAAATTGAAATTATAATTTTTATTATCATTAACATTATAGCATAACAGAGTGAAGAAACCGTTTCATATATTATTTTATAAAAAAAGAATAACATCCAAGTCTTAAAGCATTCTGTATAATACATAAATTAGATGAATGTTATTGATTTAACATAGAAAATTTATTATGAACACATTCACTTTTCTTGCTTCTCCAGTTTCTGATAGGAGATTGGCATTCATGCAAGAGTTCAATTTCTCAATGAAAAATAATACAAAATAATTATTACAAATGTAATATTAATTAAAACCTGTTGAAATGCCATTTTTTAAGTGGCGGTATAATTGTAGATGAATGAAAAAATAGAAATAAAAATGAAAAAAAAAACATAGAAAATAAAATAAAGAACGTAACGAACAAGTGTTGGTTTAGTTAACATTTTCTATTAATTCAAATAATTACGTGTTTGAACACGAATTAGAAAAGATCAAAATGCATTTCACAATTTAGCAAACTATCCGATCAATTTCTTCACTTTCAAAACAAATACTTCAATCCACTAACAATTGAAAGAAAAAGTTATATATATGTTTTATATTATAAATAATTTATATGCTATTGTGAATTTTAATTGAGATAATTATCATTTGTACTTTGATCAAATAAAATGTTTTATTATCGGTTAAATAAATGTTGTTTAGTAATAACAACGAACACTGAAGTATGAAAAATATTTATTTTTAATACTGTGGATAATTTTGATTTGTGTTAGCTATTATTAGAATTAATGTACTAAAGAAAGTTTTATGTATGTACCATTACATTCCATCGTTTTGTAAATAAATGAAAATTTGTCAGATGTAAATTATTTTTTTTCTGGATTGCTTGATCGCTGATTTTACTGCTAGATAATACTCGAAAAATTTATGGATTTGGTTTTTTTTTATATTTTTGCATTTCATCTGGCCTTTTAAACGCTAAATAAAAATTTTATGTGTTGAAACAAACGAGCACTTAAAATTTTAATTTAATTGTTTTTTCTAGAGATTTATTATTTATAAAGCCTTCACTTTTTCGTGTTTTGCGCTGCATTGGAAATAATGAGCTCTAATTTTAGTATTTGCTCTTTCTTCGATAAACTTTAAACTTTTTTTCAACTTTGTTAACGAGTTTCTCATAACAGCAACTCAATAAATAGAATTGTAAGAAAACAATAAAAGCATGAAAAACCATACAATTCTATGATTCATTCCAAATCTATTCAATATCTGGATTTAACTCTACTGCAGGGAAACCTTATTGTTAAAACTTAATATAATCGAAGAAGAAAAAAACCCATTCTATTTTAAAATAAATTTAATTTGTGAGAGAGTATTATTGTATTACTATATCGAATTTTATTTAATTTCAGACATCTAATACTGAATACCTACCAACGAAATGCCGAATTACAAGACCACCACCACCAAAACCAGCACAAAATCCTTTACAATTTGTAAAAGTTGGGCCGTGTCAGCTATTCAAAAAGGCTCATGAACAAATCAAAAAAGTTGAAGAAGTCAAAGCCACCAGACAGGAGATACGAGAAGAGGCCGAGGAATGGCAGCATGTTAGTATTGTTAGTTTGTTTTAGCGAGCTTAGACTTGGCTAAACGCGCTTTGTCAATTACGTCGTTTCACTAATCATTCTTTTATAGAATTTAGATAACTGGAAGAGTAGTCGGCGAAAGCGGCAAGAGCACATTATTGAACGGGTCGAGGAGGTTAAGAAATTGGAGCTGGAAGGACAGGAGCGCGGCCGCCGTCGAGGATCAACATTCAATGAAATTGTTGAAAAAAGGTTTGTAAATATACACCAATATCTTCTATATTTGTTCACATTTTGCGTTCAATATTAATATTGAATGTAAATATAATCCAAACTTTATTGTAAATTCATAGATTATTATTAATAATGCATGAAATCTTCGAATAAAAACAAAATATCACTTTAAAACGCGTAAAACCGCTAAAGATCAAAATATAAAAAAAAAGTGTAAATTTATTATTGTAAAATATTGAAATAATAATAACGACAAACTTACTGTACAATTATAGTTTTTTTACGCTTACTTTGTTGAAGTATATTGCTACAAATGCAAGGTATGCTAGCGAAAACGAAACAGATTCTTTTTCGGGTATTTAACGTGATAAGTATAGGACATGACACGTCTTTTAAAAGCTCTTTTCAATTTTATCAACTTTTTTAATATTGAAATAAAAAAAGAACAAAACTTAGGTTAGGTTAGGTTAGGGACATCACAATAACCCCTTGAAGCTAGCCACCACTAAAGACTAGAGTCACAATTTCACCATGAAACCAAATCAATCCTCTTTCCAAAGTGAAAAATTAAAAGAATTACTCAGATTTTAACCAACAATCGTTTTCGTTGGAACTCCCTGTATACTAATCATTATTATAACAAAATAGTAACCTTTGTGATTAAGATATAATAATTATTAATTAACCGAACATTCTAAATATAAAACTTAATGACTGAACAAATGAAATTAACAAATATAAAAAATACTTGACAAATAATTTATTCTGTTATAGAAAAGGAAGACCGAAATTTAACATAACAATATACGATGATGATCCAAATGATTTTAGTGATTATGGTATAGGAAGTAGCAGCTCAAAAACAAATAGTGTTAAAGATGTTGATACGGATGATAATAGTAGCATTCTAGTAAGTATATATTTAATGAAAGTTATGCATTCCATTTACTTATTGAAAACATTTCAAGGATGACACTTATAATTCTGTATGTAATAAAGATAGCACTAGCGAGGATGAAACAAATTTGCAGACGCAGGCAACTGTCGAGCAAATAAGTGCAGATAAAAATAATATTATTATTGATAATACAGAAACAAATATCGATAATGATGACGAGGATAAAAATGATGAGGAAAGCAATACCAAGCAGTATACCTACGAGGGCGCTATTCAAGATTACAGATCGCGAATACGTACGAAAATTAATATAAACGAGTCAATATTTATTGATAATAAAAATACCGTTAAAAGCAAAGAATATTCCGAAGCACAAACGTTACTGCCAAAAGGGAATCTATTCAAACGAAAGGAAATGTTTCAGAACGATAAAAACTTAGTCGAAATTAATACATATGAAACGAGTATGTCGAAGCGATTATACGAGGATTTTGCGAATTCACAGAGTATTAAAGAGCGATTGCAAAGTCTCGAACGCATGACTGATCAAAGCATTAAACTTGCTGATAAAAGTGAGTTACCAATCACAACTGTCAAAACAAGACTGGACAAGTATACTTACGATAATCAATTGAACAATAATGAAAATGGTAAAATGAATGATGATCATTTTGAGAATGATAATACGAAATTAGAAATGAACGATGCCAATTTGAATTTGAATTTGAATGATCATTTTGAGCAGACCTCGAGTCTGGAAGACAACTTCACCGATAAATTAAATAGTTTAGATAGAGACTTGCATAAAATGTATTTGAAGGCTGAAAATGATACAGATGAATTTATCACGCGATATCCAACACCGTCCACCGATATGGTGGGTTCTTCCGATCGAGAAGATAGTGGAATTCACACCGCTGATGTATCATGCTCGGTAAGTCAGTCGGATGAAGGTGTCGAAGATACAGATACCATTCCAAAGTGCATTGAGATGCTGAAAAGCGAACGAATTGCGAACGAGGAAATTGCATCCGCTATTATCGCAACGACAGAGGATGAAAAATTGAATCTAGCTGAAATTAAAGACTCCATTTTCAGCTTTCTCGAGAAAGAAAGACAAGACGCATTGCCTTATTTGAAAGATGAAAAGAAACATTCACCTTTAGTTGAAAATATTGAAAAAACAATTCAAGATGTGGCATTTAATGAGGATATAAAACCACCGCTACCGCCACCGCCAGTCGTCAATTATAGGAGCTTCCAAAATCAAGATAATAATAAAGTTGAAATGTCAGATGCATCATTAATTGCAATCGAGTATGATACCATTTTTGAGAATTCAAAGATGATGCAACCGCCAACGGAGAAACCTCCACCTCCGCCTGTTCAAGCAGAAGAATTGCGAGGCGCCGAACATGTAAAGAAAGAACTGTACATTAAGCGGTCAAGTTTTTTGGGATTAGAGGAACCGACAGAGCTTCCTACAATTAACATCAAAGAACCACCGATGATAGATAAATTTTTGCAGAACGAATATAGAAAAATGCAAGCCAAGTGTCTACAGGAAGAACCGACGTGGTATGAAAAAGAAGTTGAAAGTGAGAACTGGCCGAGCAATTCTGTTAAAAATAATATCTCATTGTACAATCAGAGAATTGTGAGTTTTACACACAATTTGTTACGAATAATTTAACTGTACTTGTTATTATTTTAGCAAAATGAAAGTAATAATTTGGATGAGGATGAAATAACAAAGAAGGAAAGGGAAATTATTGAGCTCGTTGAAAAGGAGGAAAAAATTAAAGATGAATCACCCGTTAAGAAAGATACGTTCGAGGAAAATAATCCGAAATATTTTAATAACAATCAAACGAATAATGAAATAACTTTAGGTAGTAAAAAGTTTGACAGTCCTTATGTACCTGGCGTAAGTATTAAACGTATTATAATAAATATTGAATTAAATATTTCACAATACTTTCTAAAAATGCTGGGCATAAGACATAATCATTTTATTGTGATTATTATCTGTAATTGTTGCAAATTATTATTGTTTAAAACTGTATTATTGTCGGATAAGTTTTTCAACATTTTATATTTTGTAGATGCTCTACGATGATATGGATGAACAAGACTCGGAAGTATTAAAAGTAGAACACGAACTTCTTCAACTAGAACGCGAAGAGCTCGAGCGACAACGTGAGAATATATTATTTCGCGAAAAGAGTGCCAAATTAAAACAGCAAAACCACCATTCTTATGAAAACATTTGTGATTTTGAATATCGTGATAATAGTCATGATTATCGTAAATCAATGCCTGAATTGCAACATTTACCACGAGATTACACAAATCCATCATCGGTTATGTTAAATAAACCGCATCCAAACGAACCGATTCATCGAAAGTCAATGCCTGACATTCAGCAACATTACAATCAGCAATTTGATTACTATTCGCCGCAGCAATACGATATGCGAAAGCAGTTTGATTATAGAAAATCAATGCCAGACTTGCAACAACCACCAAAGTCTGCATTTATTCCACCACCTACTAACAATAATATGCACGGAAAATATTTAAAATCCGTAAACAATCCACGTGATAGATTTATGCAGTAAGTTGCTGTTTAATTATTGTATCATTTTTCTAAATGATTTTTATTATTTTATTTCATTTTTTATTTTCATTTTCAAAATTATAGTGTTAATCCGATTGAATCAGATGTGCACCAATCAAACAAGCAATTCAAACCTATACCTAAACGAAATTTACACCCGCCAAATGCAATACCAAAATCTCGCAGCAGCGATAATTGGATTCAACCTAAAAGTAATCCAGAGGTTAAAAATTACAATCAACATTGGCTCTACCAAGTAAGACACTGTTATAATACAATAACACGACAGTACTAAATTATCTAATTATTTGATTTAATTAATTAGGAAGCGGAATTGCGAAGAATATCGGAACAAAAAAATCCAAACAGCACACAAAATAGGATGTACTTTGACTCATTCAAACCAAAAACATATCCTAACCGTAACTTTGCTGATAAAAATGTTATGATTAAAAAGTAATTATATTATTTTGTTTAAAATAAATTTTGAACTTGTTATAAATGAAATATATATATATTTATAGCATGCGATTAGAAGCACCCAATCAGGAAGATTTTAAACAACGACAGTACATGAATCATTCACAAACAGTAGGGCACGCTTTACCAATGTCTTATCCTTCATCTACTGGTATAGATGAAGAAAAAAATGTTATGTTAAGCGTTAGTGGCAAAAAGAAATGTTCGTATTGCGGAAACGAATTAGGTATTTTATTTTGTTTTCATATTATATATTACTATTTCATTTCTTAGTATAATAACTATACACGTAATGATCTTTCTCGAAAATTCAATCTTTTTCTTTTATTTATTATTTATTCATTCATTCATTTTATTTATTTTTCTTTTTGTTTTATTTGATTGTTAGGACGTGGAGCAGCTATGATAATTGAAAGCTTGTGCTTATTCTATCACATGGAATGTTTTAAATGTTGCGTTTGTCATATGGAGTTAGGAGATGGATTAATGGGTACTGATGTACGAGTAAGAAATCAAAAGTTGCATTGCCATAATTGCTATTCGAGTGATGATGGCATCAAATTTAGTTGTGTATAATTTTTAATTAATGTATATAATAATAGTTTATTAATTTAAATAACTTTAAAATACGTTTGAAAGATATATTCAATCATAGATTGTGCATGGAAACATTTGCAAACATTTCCATGCACCGTTTATGATTACTGTTTTTCTTCTTCATAAAATGTTATATATTATTCAATAAGTTTCTGTTCAATATCTAACAGATTTTAATTCCTTAGATAATTAAATGTGTATTATATTTATTATTATCTTACAATTTTTGTAGATAGATAATGTTAGTGATATTTGTAATCTTAATAAACCGCAAGAGGATACGGCTAATAAATGAAATGTAAAATATCATAAAACTTCGAGAGAGAGAAACCAAAGAAATGTTAATTTAGTAGAAATGTAATGAAATTTGATAACTACTTTAAAACGGAAATCAATTCGAGTAGTTACATTTAGTATTTTCTAAACATATACACACTTTTTTGGAGAGTAGGTATCTATATAATTAATTTTTTTTTTTGTAAACATATACATACATTTCTGTTTCTTATGATTATCCTTAGAGATGACGGATAAAGGGTTTTACATTACATGGCAGTGTAAATGTGTATGTATTTATATTAAATATTAAATGAAGAAAAAAACGTATAAAACATTTATTTATACTTCTAGTTGGTTGTTTGGTCAACAAAATAAAATTTGAACATTCTTAAGCAACGGTATAAAAATATCACACGATATAAATAATACTCTGTATTCCAATACTGGAGATTCGAATTTAAGATACAAAAATAGAAATCATTTTAACAATATTACAAATATCGTCATGCAAAGAAATGAATATGTCCAGCAACTTAATGTCTAGGCACAGCTTGATTAAAGGAATAAATTGACATTTAGTAATATCTTTTGGTTGTTGGAGGACGTCGAAATTCTTGCCTCTTCTGATGCCAACGTTGTATGTTGAACAATTCATCAGGAACTTGTTGATTCGCGTCTTGAAGTATCTTGATCAATTCAGTGGCATGACGCCCATCGTTTCTGGTAAAATAAGTAATAGACTGACCGGTAGCGCCGGCACGACCAGTACGTCCAACACGATGAACATATTCTTCTATATTCTTTGGGAAATCGTAGTTTATCACGTGGCTATAATTATCATTTATTTCAATTTTAATATTTAACATATTAAGCTCAATAACTTACGTAACATTAAGTATATCAAGACCACGTGATGCTACATCGGTAGCAATCAAAATATGAGTGGTATGGTCACGAATCTCTTGAATGGCTTGTTCGCGATCACATTGATCCAAATCGCCATGAATGCATGAGCAATCAACCCCGGCTAGTGTCAGCTCAGCAGATAGAAAACTGGCAGTGGCTTTTTTCGAAGCAAAAACGATTGCTTTATCTTCTTTGGTAAGGCCTCTAAGCAAATCCATAAACTGAACAATTAATTACAGCGTTAGCAACGTCTTTGTTATTTGTATTGCAACTTACGTGATCAAAACGTTCATCATCGCTAACGAATATCAAGTGTTGGGTGACACTTTTGCACGCAGTTAAATCTAGTGATCCAACATACACTTGGATGGGGTTGCTCATGTAACTGACTGCCAATCTGCGAACTCCACTAGGCCAAGTTGCACTGAAATGTTTCACAACCAATTTTACTTACTGCTTTCATAATATGTAATGTTATACTATACCTAGTCATGCAAGTTTGACGATTGGGTCTGACTGAATACATTGATTTACGTATTTGAGGCTCGAAACCCATGTCCAACATTCTATCAGCTTCATCCAAGACGCAATAGCTGACAGAATTTAAATTCACAATTTTGTGCATTACGAAATCGTCAAGTCTTCCAGGAGTTGCAATAATAATATCAACTCCAGCAAGTAATGCTTCTTTCTGTTCATTTCTATCGCCTCCTCCGTAAACGCATACGCTAAATAGATATTTTATGTTAATTTGATTGTGTTTAATAACTAAATGTAAGTGCAACTCACGATCTGCAGTCTTTGTATCTGTATTTTTTGACTTCTTCTTCGATTTGCAAAGCTAGTTCTCTGGTTGGTGCAAGAACTAAAGCACCAGGTCCGCCGCGCTCCTCTCTGGTCATATTTTGACCGTAAATATGGATTAAGGCCGGCAATAAAAATGCCAAAGTCTTGCCAGTGCCTGTCTGGGCAATTCCAATTAAGTCTTCGCCCTTTAAAAGAATCGGCCAGCTTTGGCACTGTATCGGAGTCGGCTTCTCAAAGCCCACTTTCACTATCAATTCGAGAATATCTGGATGGTTATGAAACGCTTCATAGAAAGTGCGAATGGGATTTGGAATATCTCGTCCATCATTGTCGGCGCTTAATGGACGCTCGCATACGACATTATTGTTATCTGCTCGGAGTTCTGCTACAGCAGCGGGACTCATATGAGCAACTTCAGGCAATTCGTCATAGAAATTTTTCTTTATTGGCGGAAACTTAGCAAAGAATGCCGCTTCTTGACGGGCAGATTCCTCTACTAACTTGCGAAAATCAAACTCAGCTGGAACAATTGATTGTTGTTGCTGAGGCGGAGATGGGGGACGATCGTCATCCAATGGAATTGCTGCCAATCTACGTGAATTATCTTCATCGATAAATCCGTTAATAATTGATATCGCTTTGTCGATTCCATCTCGCGTTCCAACAATCGATACAACAGACTTTCCATTAATCTGTTCGCGGCTTACATTAATCCTAGTGTTAGTCGTGGCTTGCGTTTCGTTTATGTTCGAACCACCTTTGCCTAAAAATGTAAAATGCCTATGTTAAGAAACTTATCAACAACGAACTAATCACATTGCATACCGATAATTGCACCAACTCGATTTGGAGGAACTAAAATCCGGCGAGTTTCTCTGTTATCTTTAACGGATGGTCGAGCGAAACCACCACGGTCACTACCACCACCGCTACCACCGCTTCCGCCATCGCCACGACCACCGCCACCACGACCGCCCCCTCGTTGAAAATTTCTATCCATTTTCACTAACTAAGTACGTTAAATGTAGCTGTAATATAATATGACTTAAACATGCTTGCCTTGCGATAACATAAAACCCACGAAACTGAATTTCTTTGTGATAAAAAAAAGAACCGTCCCAAAGCATAATTTTTTTATCGTTAGAAATTACAATCACTCAGAGTTTTATCCAGTTTATCATACATTCATTCCAACATTGAACAATGTTTCAGGAACATCACTTAAGACTTACATTTCACACCAAAACGATAAACAACTCGATTAAAATTATTTCTCGATTAGTACACGTGCTTATTTTAATGTTAAAACGTTGATCAAATGTAACAGTCTTTTTAAACGCACATTCGGGTTATGTATGCACCGAATTCATTCACAAATTAAATAATATTACCTTAAATGAGTGCCGGTTTGTTCTATCAAAAACACCTGCTTTAGAATGAAACAGAAACGAATTCACTCTTCACATTGGCTAATAATGCAATAAATTCAACATGGAGTTTTTCAAGAAAACGGTTTGATAACCAAAATATTCAATGCCTTTTTTATTGCAATTTTTTTGCAACATTACCAATCATATATTGAATGATGTCAAATTCACTAAAAGAAATCAATTCTATCGAAACTTAGTTGATTCGGTTTTATTGCTCACAAATAAATTACAACTGATTGAAATGATACTCTAACCTCTACATAAATTATTCAAATAATTCTTATTAGATTCCAGTTTCTTAAATATTTGATACCTTGCAACTTAATTATCAATTAACAAAAAAATGAACGTAAACCACTTACCGGTGAAATTCAAGTTACAATTTAGGAATCAAGTTGAGCACGAGTTACAACACCACACCGTAGTTGGAAGCGAAAAATGGAGGATTAAAAATGGCGTGAATTGCAGGAAACGGTTTAATAGTGAACTATTTTACCGCCTTTGTTAATTCAAAAATCCAAATCTGCCTATCTAAGCAAAAAATATTCTACGTAAAAACAAATTATAAAAATGAGATTATTTCCATATTTGTTTGTTGTTCTAGATTACTAGTAACATTTTAAACGCATTAGTAACAATGTATGTTGTGCATTTATTACAATAAATAATGTTTTAAATTCTAACCTATATTACAGCCAATCTATTTAAGAAATGTATTTAATGTTAATTAGTGTTTTAAAACAATCTCTTGAATTGCAATGTTGTTAAGAAATAATGCACAATAACTTACTTGTAAATATTAGCGAATTTTAGAGCAAATTAGAGTAAATTAAAGCAAACTGAGCAAGCAAGAGCCGGCAGGAAGAAATTTGCTGACTGTTGCTGACACCGCACTATATCTGGAAGCAGAACATATGAAAATCGCATTTGACTATTGAGAATTTGGTTTGTTTCTCTGATACTTAAAAATTAGTTATAATTATTTTGTATAGGTGTCAGTGTTAAATAAATTATTAAATTGAATCCAATTGAATCTTTAATTAATAAAATGATTTATCAATGAATAAAACCCAAGATTTGTAACAATATTTGAATATTACTAATGTTATTGTTAATTTGAATAATAGAAATTTGTTTAGCCTTATAATGTTGGCAATAATGTTTCTAACTCTTTCTTTTTATTGCTTTTGTTAAGTGGTTAATTATCATTCTAGACATACAAATACTAGTGCAATATTAGTTGAAATAATGCAAAATAAATAATTGGTTGTTTATTTAATCCTATAAATTCGAATTTATTTTAGGAATAAAGTTTAATTTAAATTTTCATTATAATGTTGAATAAACATTAATGTTAGTGAAAATGTTCAAGTTTTCAAATAAAAATTTAGTGAACTATATGAAGAAGTATTATTTGGTATATCTGATATGGCCCAACAGTCTTTAAGACAATTTGGGAATCCGATATTTAGAGAAATACATAAAAATACGTGGCTTAAAAAAATTCCCAATCATGATTCTAAAAAGGTAAGCAAACGTAACTTTCTAATTTCTTAATAACAGAAGTAATGAATTAATTTTTCATTTAATTAGAAAAAGGAACGTGTGTGGGTAGTATTTTGCGTTCATGATGATACAGAAGCATATCTAGAAACATATTCCGATAATAAATCAGCCGTACTCCATAAACCAGATTGGTTCGTTTGTTTGAACGCAACCCAACATATTTCACCAACAATTTGCGCGCATGAACAAGACTACGAATTTGTGATAACGTTAACTAATGAGGTAGTTAGATTAGCAGCTCCATCATGGGAGGCGATGCTGGATTGGGTGGAAAGTCTCCGATGTAAATTACATGAACTGAAAATATTAACCCCGAAAGAAAATCTTTATACGAAATTGCCTGAAAATAAAGGTGTCTCGTTGCTACCAACACGCGATCCAACCTCGCCTCTGCCACCGCCACCATCGGTTCCTCCAGCATTTTTGCCCGGTATTGAACCCGTTATACCAGTCGAAAGGAATTTGTCGCCGAATGTTACCAGAAGACATGCAGCTTTACAACGTGGTTTATCACTGCCTGAAACCACCAGCGAAACATCAATCGTTGGTGTTGGAAGACGAACGAATGATAATATAACAATTGTACAAGTACAAGAATCTCAACCTAATATATTTAATTTCGATAACGTTGCCGCCATTCTCGAATCCACTAACACGAATATTACCTCAGTCGAAACGAATAATAGCTATGAACGATTGTTTCAACTTTCTCCAGGTAATTTCACTGCGCATTCATTACGGATCAATTACACACGGCAATAAATGCTTTTGTTTAAGGTCCGTCGAATCGGAATAGGCTTGAAAGGCCAACGCCGAGCTCGCCGCGAATGTTACAACCGACACCCGAGCAAAATTTAACATTGCGCGAACGTCAAGTCATGCAACTTCAAAAGGAAATGCAACATCCTGGTGGTGTCCGTTTACTATTGAGGAAAAAAGACTGTATTAGTTCGATTGCTTTTGTCGATGCATTCAATTGCATTTGGTAATTCATACATATTCAATAATCTTTATTAGACCGCAAAATTTATATACATGTATATATATAAACATATTTATTGCCAACTTTAGCGGTTACAAAAGACAAACAATATATTCTACATTCCAACCTTTTGTTGGCAAATGAATTAAAAGCCACTCTTCGAAGAATTAATAAATGAAATGTTACACTCTTTTTTTCTAGGGTGTGCGGTTGGAAGCAGAAAGAAAATCCCATGTTGTATAACGCATTACATATCGGCGATCAATTACTCTCTATTGAAAGCTATACTATCAAGAATGTGAATGATGCTCTCAAGATTTTAAGATCATGTTCCAACGTTTACGTAAGTTTTATTTGCAATATGTGATTTATATTTTAAAGTGTATTAATACAAAAAGAAAAGTGGAAAAGTAGAGTTTCTAACTAAAAATGAGACACACAATTAAACAAAACAAAATAAGTTTATTGTTTGCTAGCAATTAAAACGTGATTTTATCTTCTATAATTTCTAACTTTAAAAATGTGTCACTTGCTTTGTTAGTTATTTTAGTAACACAATATCACTTGGTTTTATTTAATTTTAATCTGTAATTATAATTCTTTTAACAACATTTTGAAAGTTTTACATTATATTATAAGATTTAGATATGATATCATACCAATCTATATTATTAACCATCGTACAAATTTGCATTTTCGTGACACGACGGTTATAGCCGCCCTGTTTTCCAGCCGGTTCTATGATAAGACGGCTTCAACTATCAGCGTATTCCTATATACACTATATGTTAAAATATATGGTGTCACCTTTTGAAGTAGTACTACAATCGTATTGGCAACATAAATGAGATTTATCTTGTTTTCTCTAACAATTTAGTGTGAATGGTTATACCCGGTGGTTAATTAAATATTGGAGTAATGAAATGTTATATTCATATTCTTAATTCCAATGCTATTCCTATAAAAATTTGCAAAAAATAAAATTGTGTCAAATTTGCGAACTTTTAGAATCTCTTGTATCCGTCACCGTGTTAATTTTCTATTTTTTTCTCATTAAAACGATATTATAACTAAACGATTTGGATGCTTATAATTATTGTGTAGAAATTTTGTTGCCGTTCGAAACTGATGATAAACCATTATGATTAATGAAATAGAGTAAAGCTTTGAATAATACACGTGGTTACGTTCACAAATGATTCAATGATTCAACACTGGTGATGATGATGGTGTAAAAACCGAAATGCACTTCATCTGAATCATTAACTAATTCGTAAAACCAAACATAAATATTATTTAAACTCTATTATTTTTTTTCAGTGCATCATTACATGACACCTAACGTTATATATTTCGTTGTCTTATTAGAAATACAGTAGATTAATGGATTTGAATAATTTTTAATATTTGAGAAAACAAAATTTAATAAAAATGTTTCTTTCTAATTATACAATTTATTATATAGTAAATATTACCTAGAGATTGGTTAATAATATTAATGGCTGTTTTTCATTTAGCACCAAGATTTAAAGAAAAAATATTTAAACAAAATGTAATGAATTGCTTTATCCCAAAATATGTAAAATTTAAGCAACAAAGTGATAGTTTGGAGTAAATCAATGTCAAAGTTTGAAATTGATTTGATAATCTGATATTAACTCTACCAAAACATAATTTTGCATTGGAATTATATCTTATTATATATAAAATAATGAACTTGAATATGTTAAAAGCATTACGATTAACATTCCGATTGACACATTATCAAATATCTTAAAGAGTGAAAACTGTGTCTCGTCACTATTTAAAAATAATGTGTTAGACTTTAGATTGTGTTATATTGGTGTTGATTAAATCTAAATGGTTAATTTGTGTTTGAAGGTTCACATTGTTGTGCGGCGTATTCCACATGGTCAAGTATTTGTGATACATAAAGAAATAGATGGACAGCCGCTTGGAATAACGCAAGAAGGCAACACGGCTGTCATCGCAAACGTTCAAACCGACAGCTTGGCGGCGCGGCACGGCTTATCAGCGCGCGCAACAACCTGTGATGGTCTATCATTTACGAATTGGGTTCTCACTGAAATCAACGGACGTCCATTAAATTTATTTTATAAGGAAACTCAAGTCAAAGATCGATTGAATTCCATCGGTCGTGATATTTCTATTCTAGTTCAACCATTAGACTTAATAAAGCAGCTAAAAAAACAATTAAAGTCACTAAAAAATTATAAAGAATATATTTTGCAATGATTATAAAATTCACGATTAAACACATTTAAAAAAAAGACTAATTTTTATATTCGATATATTAAAATTAGATATATTTAGTAACAGTAAGTTATGAAATATATATTCGTAAAACGGCTGTTGTTTTATTACTATTAGGCTGTTGTTTTTATAAATTACTAGTAGTATTCTGCCGTGCATTGCTGTGTGCTGCTTAATCTACTCAAATCTCGTGTACCCATCTTAAAAATTAACTTGGCAACATTTAAAACAATATTTCCTCATATGATTGCTAGGAAACTTTTCATACATTGTTATGCACGTCCTCGAGACAGAAAAACAATTCAAAAAAAGTTTCATAGCACTCACATAAAAGATATACATACAATAAGTTGTAATTCAATTCGAACGCTATAAAACCAAACTAAACCTTCGTAGAAAATAAAAACTTTTGAACAAAACAGTGGTATAATGTCATTAGAAAACATAATTATATAAAAACTTATAAACGCAAACAATTACTTCAAGAGTCGAAGAGAGCTACATTTTAACAATTCGTATATTGTGCCAAATATCAGTTTGTATCTATAGGTTGTTAGGTGATTATGGTTCCTAATATCCTTAAGAAATAAATTGGTATTCTACATTATACGGAAAATATTTTAAAACAACTTTTTTAACACATGTGTTGTTGATTTCCACTTATGATTTTCTATGAACCATAACAACCCATAGAGTAGCTCTGTCTTTATATAACTCTTGAGATAATCGTTTGCGGCTATAGGTTTTTATATGATTAATGTTTTCTAATTACATTCTATCACTGTTTTGTCCATAGATTTTTATTTTCTATAAAAGTTTATTTTTGTTTAATAGCATTCGAATTAAGTTTAAACTTATTGTACATACTTAATAATCTTATTATTCTAATAACTTAACCTGCAATAATTCTATAGCAATTTTCTCGCGCAAATAGTGAACGTCATCAGCCGTGTATATTTTTGGAACACCTTTTATAAGAAATTCTGCATAAGCGCAGACAAAAACACCGGAATCGTGTTCGTATTCCTGTATCGGACGCTCCTTCGTATATCCCATCTTCCAATGAGTAAAATCAAAGAAAACATTATAGTAATACTTGCGATACTCATCCTTCATGAGATGATACACCATCTTAGTGATGCGCTTTGCGCATTTCCGATCGTAATTCTGCAAGCTGTCAACGTACAAAATTTTAGTCTCGTACATATCGACGACGATCAACGACCAGTGATTGCGATAGTAGACGGGTATGAGAAACTTGGTCATATCGAAGAAATAGTGAGCGATCCATTTCAAAAATCGCGGTCTCGGTTTATCCTCACTCAGATCAAACGGATCGCAGAAGTAGATTTTGGAATCACGATTCTTTCTATTAATCACTTCTTTGTAGAAATAGACAATCTCCGGAATCAGCTCCATGTCGGTGGGATTTTCGTGGCAGTAGGCGAGTCGCATGATGTCGCGACGCAACAATGCACGTGGCCCTTTTCGCACAAGTATTTCCTCTCGGCTTCTATTTGAATCCCATGCATTCTCCCACAGATAGGTTCTCAGATGATTTGGAATTGGTGGTAGGTATTTGGCGCGATCTGCTAACAAATACCCTGCATTATCGCAAATTTCGTAAAAATACATGAATTCAATTATTAAATGTAGGCTATAATTGTGTTTAGAAACAAAATGAACTAAAACATTATAAGTGTTTTTTTCTTCAAATAATATTTTTATTCGTAAATGCTGCTTGCAATTCTAAATTTTGCCCATGTTCTAATTTATTCTAGTAATAATTATTAAAAATGCTTACTTAAAAATAAAGTTTGAGAGTGGAGTAAATGTGCAACGATCATACCATGCTGGTCTACGCCTTCTCGTTCGATCAGGCAAGTCAAGCAGCATCGGGCGCGGTTAGTACTTGGATGGGTGACCGCTTGGGAATCCCGCGTGTCGTTGTTCGCTTTTTTTTAAATCTTTGCTGGAAGCAGCTAATAAATAACTTGTACAAGCCTTTTAAAAGTAGTTTATAATAATTGTTTTATTTTCATAAAAGCTGCTATGGGTTATTTTATTCAATTTACTTAGATATGAAAAAAACTGCGGTTAATCAGAAGTATTTTATTTTAAGACAATTAGCACGGTTACTTCAGAAGTGAAAACTGTATTTTTTATATTCAGTAAGGAATTATACATCTTTTTAAAGAACGTTAAGATCTTAAATTCTAATAGTTTTTACTAAAGAGAAAAGAATCTTTGGAAGTAACACTCAGCAGAGTACGGATTTGCTATAGTAAGTTATTAGAACTGTTGCTAACAATGTGAGTTTATGCAGTTTTTAATACTCATATAAACATTTTTGAAAAATGAACAAAAATAAATCAACAAGTACTTATTGAACAATATTCCAACGGATGTACCCATTCAAACATTTTTTGGTAAATTTTTTATTAAATTCAAAATATCGTGTATATTGTAAACTATGATTAGTGTGAATTTAAATAGTGCAGCCAGTTTAATGGAACCAATTTACTGTAGTATGTAGGGTAATCCCGAATGAATAATACAAGGATAAAATATTTCATTTGGCTTGAGGATTTCAAAGCGGTTTATCTCAAAAAGTTATATATTTTTTATTGTACTGCTTCATGCTTGAAGCGATGTGGTTATGAAAGTATAATACCACGAATCTTTAAAATTGTAGTACAGGCGCCAGGTTAAGAATTTAGCCTTCAGAGATTACTAGGCAAAATAATATTCCAAGACTTTTTTACAATTTGGTACTACCTAGTAGAAATGATATTGTTCGAACCAATTTTAGATAATTTATGGCATATTAGATCCCGTTTTAACTTTTGACGCATTTCTAAGATATAATTATATTAATTTTGACAAATAAAATTTAGATTTTAATACAATGTAAGAGCAACCCAATAAATTTTTACATTTTTCGACCGATTTCTTCACGTTTTTTTAAATTTATGCATTATGTAACAACTGTTCGAACAAAATTAAAAAAACTGGTGAAGAAAAAGTATACAATATTAAAAGTTTGCCCACCCCTGCAATATAATATACTTTTTATTCCATTCTATGTTAATTTATTACGAAAGGCTCAATTAGTAATAATAGTTAATGACTGTATTCAGTTTACACTTGTTCAACACTGTAATCACATAATTAGCAATTATGCCGTATAAAATTACGATGATTTATTTACTATCACATGGATTAAATTTAAAGGGATTCACATTTCGCCAACATAAAACGTAATTAAATGGAAAATTATACCGGAAAATTAATTAATCTAAAGGCATAAATCACTAATATTTACATAAGTTTGATTTCAAAAATATATGCAATTACATATTATTTTATTTCAATATTATAGAAAGGAAAGAAAAATTATTATAATTACCTGACAGTTCCGTATAAGTACTGTCTTCAGATTCGGACTTTTCCATTTCAATGCTTGACAAACACACTTCAATACAATTTCAACGTCCTGACAACTTTACGCTACCAATGCTGCACCACAAATGATAAGAAAAAGTAAAGTTCATTATTTATATGCCTTTGCATTGTTACAATAAACAATCACTAATTGATGTTTAGAATTACATTCTTATTACATCACATCATGTTTCAAACGCGATAAGTTTTCATGAAGCAAGGTGTCGTTTTTACTTCTTGTTCTTTCAGTGACACTCTACAAATTCGAGGTAATAATTAAATACATATTTATAGATAATCTGGAAAGAATACACTTGCTGATATTAATATGAGCATTTTATTTATGAATCTGTTTGTGCTATTCGCCAATTTATAGAAAAGTGCAAAATTTAATATGAAATGCTTTAAACTATGTATTTTGATTAAAATGCATACACAATTTAAGTTAACTGTTTACTAAGATTCGTTGCATCAACGCATTTTTTTAACAATTTTAATTATTCTACAACTGAATTCAATATTTCAATAATATAATTTATAGTTTCCTCATCCATGTCAACGTTTACATTAAAACTAACGTAATTCTCTTCCAATAACATTATCAGTCCTTTGGACTGGCACTAAAACGAATAAATTCATGTTAATATCCAATAAGGCATTGTTTTATTTAACTTACTTTGACCACTACTTCGTTTGCAGGTACTGTTGTGCATTCAAACACTTTTTTTGGTGACAATTCATCACTGATAAGGTTAATATTCGGAATATTGACTAATTCTCTATGGACGCTACTAGAAATTGAATGAAGTTTCTTAAACAACTCTGGCTGTTTTTCGAATAAGTTGATTGCATGTATGGCAATGTAGCTTAAAAATGGTGGCAGCGATGCTGAGAAACAATAACCCAAGCCGGACAATCGGGAATGTTCAATGACGAACGAGGATCCAACGCAGAAGCCACCAATTGATCCTACACCAAACTCCAAACTGCCAACAATCAGATCTATATCAGCGCTCTACAATGTATAATAATTAATATACAATGATTGACTAATGAATTTAAAAGGACGTTACATCAACATTGTAGTATTCAGTGACACCTCGGCCATGTTTTCCAAGCGCTCCAAACGATATGCATTCGTCTAAGAACATTCGCATCATGTATTTTTCGCGAATTATCATCAATTCTGGTAGCGGACATATTTTGCCGGTTAACAAGTTGACACCCTCAACAAACAGGAACTTCCTCGCTTTGTGTTTCTACGAAAATAACTTTCTAGTAATTCACTGATAAGCGATGTAATGTACACCTAAATATCTTTTTGCGCGAGAATATAATTCTATAAAATAAATGATCGTTTTTTATTGACTTAATTAGCGCGGTGTCGTATTTTCAATGTGCGAGGGGAAGTCAACTATTATCTGCAATGTGGTTATATTTTTCGTTATGGTGATAGTACTGTCTTGAAAAGCACAGAACACGTGTGTGGTTTAATTATTGTTAGGTTTTTAAACATTTGAACTAACTAACTAGGTTGTTTCTATTATCACTGTTTTGCCCTTAAACATGACTGCCCCGCTCGCTGTTTGCACTAAGTAAGAGCAACGTTCAGTGATCCTTTTTATGGCCAGTTGGTGTATCGCGGGCCGAAATTCACATACTTTTTGTACAGTACGACAATAATGTCTTACCTCAACGGAGTGTCTAAAACATTGCTCTTATTTGGTGCAACCGGGGAGCGGAACAGTCATGTTTAATGGCAAAACAGCGATTAAAGAGACAACCTAACTTGCGCAAATGCCAAATGTGGACACTCCGTTGATGCATAACACTTTTCCCGTAGTGTATCAAAAGTCTGCGATGAATTTGGGTCCCTGGTTTGCCTTCCGACCAAAAAAAAAAACGGATTAGAGAATGTTATTCTTGCAACCATGTTTAACGATAAACAAGCAACAATTGAATCAACATAACTGGCTCAAATGCTTAAAGTCCTAAGAACAATTAATCCATAAATGTATTCTATACTTTTCAAGCCAGTAGTGCTATTATAATAAAAAATATACCCACATTGCGGATAGTAGTTGACTTGCCCTCGTATGTATGTAAAAAGAGATTCAAATGAATTATAACTATTGTACCTTCTTGCTCTCGGATTGATCGAATGCAATCAATTTATTTTCCAGGTCATGAACGTCCGTGTAATGTATTATATTGCATTTCGCAGCTCTAATACCTTGAATGGTTGTATAAGCAGTTTTTTCATCACTGTAATAAACATTATTAATGATATATGTATATATGCATGATTTATTTAGTAAATTTTAAATTGAGTATTTATTTTAAATGTTTATTTATGTTATCGTTTAAGAGAATTCTAATTGATATGCAATGAGTAAGTAAATAACAGAAACGTTAAGATTATATTTTTTCGTTTCGAATTAATATTCTTCGGCGTAATATAAATATGAAACTACTTTATGTCTAATTACAATAAATGACAATCAATTTGTTGAATTAGTAAAAATTTTCCATAGGATCAAGAACCAATTTTACATTTTTCCGATGTTGTGAGAGATGGGCAACATTTTCCATATCGCGGACCAAACTAATGAGGTCAATTTTACTAGCCTATCCGAATTAACTTATAAAATGTATAAGTTTGAAAAATTGTAATGAAAAACGCACAAAAGTCAATCAAAAAAGTAAAAAGTCGTTGCGTAAATGTAAATTTTACACATTTTTATAAAAAAATTACATTTCTTACCAATTTTGTATTTTTATCAATCGCTTTAAAAAGTTTTTAAAATTTTGATTTTGTGTAAGTTACTTGTTCTTTGATGTTTCACAAAGATTAATTGAATTAACTGGAATAGTGCATTACTGTACCTATAGAAAACTAATGCAACCAAACTTGAAGACTTACTTGATGCTCAAACTAATTGTTAAGTATATGTATAAACGCATAAAAAAAATTTGACTATCTAACCCGGTTCTAGCCATAAAAAATCAGCGATATAGTCCGTCCCGATCTCGATAAATTGTTTGTACACGTATTTACAACCAAACGCTATTTCTAAAAACAATTTAAATTAAAGATATTACTTTTTGTTTTTAAAATTGATTCAGTCTATCCTAAAACACCATGCCCGACTTTGAACCCCAGAATTTCGGATTGTTGGTTTAAGACTCTTGTATGATTACAATGTGAAATACACGTCCTATTGCTACTATTAAGAAGTATCCAACTGCTGATTATAAACAGCAACTTATATTTATAGCTGTAATTAATTAAACCTACAGTTCAGATTTGGTAGAAGAGTAATAGAAGAAGTAATATCATATTGAGATACAAAATATGGGATAAGACTATAAAAATATTACTTGGCGGCAATCCATCTCAATATCTGCATAAAAAAAATCATCAAACAACAAAAACATGTACATGTATTAAGCTAAACACTTTGCATTTTTAACATTGCCATCATGATAAATGCGGACAACGCATTGAAATGTTTAACTGTCATTGGCAATGTGAGACGTCTGGTCATCTAATACGAATAAAAATGTATCCCCATATCGCCTTATGTTCAAAGTCACTGATTAGAAAGCCGACTGAGATTCGATACTGGCACTGATAAACGTAACGTCCAGTATATAATCCATATGGTTGCATAACTGATTAACATTAGTATAAGTTAGACGTCGATGTTGACGGCAGCAATGATATTCCGTGCAGTGTAAGTACAATTCTAATGATTCGTGACTTTTGAAATTAAATTAAAAGTTTGGTTGATGATATAAAAGCTAAATCCAGTTTGAAGATTTAACGGGCGTGTTTGTAAAGTCGAGGACTAAAAAATTTCTACCGGATTTCCTATCAACAAAACTGAATACAGTTACAGTGTATTCCCGATATTCTGTGTACAGTTTATGCGGGCTGTGAATTTTCGGTGCTAAATCTGGGTTTAAATTTAATTTTTGTACGAAACCCTTCGCATGCTCATCACGCATTTTGGATAATTTGAAACAGCTTTTATTTACAACTTGCCAACCCTAACTGTCAAAATTATAATAAATTGTCTACAAAAATAAAAATAAATAATAAATAAAGATTGTAAAAAGCTTAAAACAAATCGGAGAATGTGCGTTGGTCTCGGGTTAAGGGTCGAAGCATGCTTCTAGCCATATCTTCTATATTATAATTTGCTTCGTGGGCATAAAAATCGCTGATTAGCCGATTGATTGTCACATAGTGGGTAATAAATGATCACTTTTCTTGAGTTTGGTTTCACATGTTATATTTTATTTTTAGTTTCGGCATTGGCCATTTGCGAAAATAAAACATGTGAAACCAAAACCAAGAAAAGTGATCATTTATTACCTATTTTCAAGTTTCGCCAAGTAAAAATGTCCTCATTCAAATACGTCACATATTTCATCTCTACCAATTTTGAAATATTGTCGCCCTAGACGTTACGTTGCTGTACTTGTTATGACGCATGCTTTACAACCCAGAAGTTGTGTTCTAATCCGACGGACTGGGATATATTTTTTTATATTTTAAATTCCGCAGAATATTAGATATTTACCGCTATTTCAATTACTATCGGGGGTACATTACTAGTTATATTATATGATGCTCAATTTATTTGTTTGTAGTTATGTTATGTTTGTTTAATAACACGTTTTCGAAACATCTGTTGGAGATGATCAGATAATCGAACATATTTGTGTATCTCAAACCGATGATTAACCCGGACAATCCGGAGTAGACTGTAATTCATCAATAATAAATCGCTTTGCAATATGACATTTCTAATTTCATGTTACAACAATCCTTACTCATTGCACAATTTTAACTGCCGGCGATCAGTGTTATCAAAAAAATTTCTAATGAAATTAAACGTTGTCCTTACAGCTTTCTTTTTAATTGTTAATTCTTTGGCTGAACAAAACACAAAACAATGTCGTTTCAAAAGCTATCGATATCATTTAGGACCGGTTTTGTTATTCGACATACTGTTTTGACCGCTATGAATGCACTTGAAAGTTATGTTAAGATAAATATGCAGATAAAAGTAACTCTTTTAAGACAAAATTTGATTAATATTTACCAGAAAATCATATCTCCCTTCTTGCAATAAGCGACAATAGCACTTGACATAGTCGAAACTGAGTAGGAATAAAGAATAGTTTCATCCAAACCCATAAATTCTGAGATTCTTGTCTCCAAATCCAAATGAATATCGAATGAGCCATAAAAGCCTCGCGGGCCGCAACTACCAACGCCATTGCTTCTAATACAGTTTTCAGCAATTGATTTTATTTGATTATTCTTAGTTAAGGATAGATAATCCGTCGAGACTAAATTGTAACATTTGCTGGACTAAAATATAATCACGAATTGATTAACAATTTGAAATTTGATTTGTTTAGATTCAATCATACCTGGCCTTTTAAGTTAGCAAATATTTTTGATATCTCTGGTTCAATGTAAATCTCATCTTTGGGTGCTAGCGGTTCTGGTTGAAATACAGATAATTTCTCTTTTAATACCTAAAAGATATTTCATGTTTTATTGGTTAGATGTATCACTGCGTTGCTCGTTACTTACAGTGCTTGGTATTTCTACTTTACATTTTGATTTTTTATTGCTGTAAATGACTCCTAATATAATGATAATAACGGCTACTGACGTTGGCAATATAGGTAAATTGTTAATGTCCTAGAAGCAAAAAATATAATAATAATTTATTACGGCTAGCAATAATCAGCACATACCTGAGTTAAAACTTCCATATTATATATAATAATACTATTTCAAATACAAAATAAAAACGAACAAGAGTATTTTATTTAAACAAATTCTTTAATAAATAGGTAATAAATGTTTAATTTGTAAAAACTAAAAACAGGGAACACCTCCCATAGCACATTTAACACGCGATTATTTTTTTAATACGCATGCGTTAATTGACAAAATCAATTATTTGCCCTTATCACCTAATTTATAATTAATCAATAATTTTATTTAAATTTATCTACAACTAATTAAATTTGCGATAGTCGCGAAATAAATTACAACAAAATAATATTTTGTTTATGTAATTATGCATAGTTAGTGTCGGAAGAAATGATTATTTGGTTGCATATATTAGGATTTTGATTTCATATTTTACACATTTAATTTGAATATAACCGAACAAAAATTTCATTATTCTAAATAAATACAAATAAAATTATTTATTATTATTATTCAATACATTAATAAAATTTTTTGTTAGATAGTACTTGTTAAAAAAATAAAATCTATTATTTTCTGTTAAAATTTTCTATGTTTATTTAAATTGCAAACAAATCATTTCGACGAAATCTGTCAAATTAATAAGCCAGATGTTTTATTTTTGTTTTGTTTTATATATATGTATATTTACTAAAATTTAGATAACATGTGTCCAATAAATTAATTAAGAAAGGTATAATAAAACCAATAAAACGATAAAGCACTAATTAAGAAAATAAACAAACATGCGTGTGCGTTCTCTGGTATCGGGTAGCTCAATTAACGTTTTACTGCCATGAGAAATTCATCCTTTTATCAAAATATTATAAACAGTACGATATCAAATTGTAAAGAATTTGTGCGAATTTGTAATATAATACCGTTGATAAATAATCATTGATAAATTCATTTAAATTATAAAATAAAATAAAACGACGTATGGCAGTATTGCAGTTGCCACCATATTGAATATAAGCATAGATTTCTAGTGAGTTTCGTTGAGAAAAACGCAATTGCGGTTTAGTGAGTGCTGTTTATTTCATAAATAATACAATGATTTAATTGAAACGTTTAATTTATTGATGAAGAAATATCATGTATAATTTTTAATTTGTGTTTTGGGCTAATTTATTGTTTATTTGATTTTTTATCTAAACTACATGCGACCAATATTTATAGAAAATTTGAATTGAATTCAATCTTCAAATTATTTCGACGCCATATTGATGAGAGTTTTTATTATATTATTATAATTAATTTCTGTATTGGAAGCAGCGATAATAGAATGAGCAGTATGCGTGGTAAAGATCATTCACCGTACACATCACCGTATCGACGCAGTCGTTCGAATTCACGCAGTCGAAAATTGATATCACGATCAAAGTCGCGATCACATTCACCGCAATATTACAGGAAGCATCGAAAGAGTCATAAATGTAAGTGATATTATCAATCAGACGGTTTTCCTAGCCCTCTACGAAATGCCGGTGATTGAAGGATGTTGTCTATTCCAAATCGCAAGCGAGCAATTCCACATTGTTGACAAATTGTCGGGAACATAAAAAACACATCCGATGATTAGATGTTTAAATATTCACCTTTTTGCGATGAAATAATATAAATAAATAGGTTTTTTATATGTTTTTCATCTTTATAAAATTGGAAAGAGATACTGATAATGTTTACATTAGCATTTCAAGGCAATAACGCTTATTTTATGAAATCATTTATTAATTATCATAGTTTAAAGTCATTTTTTAATATTGACGCATATCTACTATGCATTCTTATCAATAATTATCGATTATTTACAAGATATCGAGCATTTTAAATTTGTTTTTCTACCAAAATAAAAAAAACACACCCAACTAGATTATTTATATTAACAATGTAGCATCTACATCCTAATGTCGCTTTACTTTAGATCACAGATACGAAGATAATTGTGGTGATGAGTACGAGAAAGAGTATCCAAATCGACGAGAGCGTGAACCCTCGTACGATGATGAGCGCCGCAGTCGTAGCATAAGCAAGGAGCGAGAGCATCGCGATCGTGAGCGTGATCGCGATCGACACTACAAAGAGCGTGATAAAGACACATATAAGGATTATCGAAGGAGTCGAAGCTCCGGCAGCAGCTCGAGATGGGATTACAAAGAGGAGCGGACGCGAGATCGCGATCGCGATCGCTACCGGGAGAAGGAGCGTGAAAACGAGCGGGATAGCGATGATAGGTAAATGAAGCTTGCTAAAATTGTTTGATGTACAGATTAATCAGGAAATGGTTATGTTTACTAAATAGATGCACTTGATGACACTTTGCGTATAGGGTCTTTCAAGGGAAGGTCGAAACACGACTCTTAAACCTTTGCGAAGTCGAGATGAAGACTCTTGTCTAAAATAGTTTAAAATGTTTTCAACCAAAACTTCAATTAAACCCATTCAATTGTAATGCTATTACATTTACCGTAAAACCCGACGAATAATGTGCATTTTATACGTTCATAGCAAAAAATTAAAATAAAATATTATTATTTCTCTTTCCGTCGGAAAAAACAATAGATATTTCTTTACAAAGCGGGCAATTAAAACGTATTTATTGTTTTCCTTATATAATAAATGATATTTAGGCTTCAATGCAATTGTTTACAAACATGGAGAATTATAAACACATAAATAATTGTATGTTATGAGAAACTAAAATTGTAGCCGATGTACTTGCAGAATTTCAAATTTTAATTTTAATTAGAATCAAAGTCATAGGTGTTTCAAAGTGCGGATGTGTATATTCCTTGTTTGTTTACAAACGTCTATTTACATTATTATCAGCAGTAAGCTCTTGTTAGTTCTGATATAACAGATGAACCGCCCACGGATATTGCAATTCCGTTTCTTACGATTTATTAAACGAAGGCAACGAAAGTATATAAATAGCTTAACAATTTTGCTTTTTAATTCTTCAAGAAGAGATGAAGCTTGTCAATGAAGAATGAATTTTGCTAAAAAGATTTATTGGTTATTGGCGATTTCTTATGAGCTTGTATTTCATAAATCTCAAGTAATTTAACGCATCTACATTTATACTACTTTAAAAAAAAATTACATTTTGCACGATGGTTAAAGGGTTAAAAGCGGTTGGGCCAACCATATTATTTTTTAATTTAAATACATATTTAATAATTTGTAGATATTCATGCATGCAATATCAGACAGACGGCATATATTACGATATTATCAATGTTTATTAATTTGCGTATTTATTGTTTGGGTATTTTACAGCTACTCTTTGTATATATTTAAAAAAAACTAGTCTAAATAAAGTGAAATTTATAGAGTAGTAGATAATATATAAAGAAACAAATACTCCCACTGTGGGCATACATTTGTGTAAAAAGTTTTTGATTTAGGACAGCATTATATATAGAATAGCTTCAAAATGACATTTACATTACTTTACGCTTTTATTTTATTTGACAAGGTTTAAGGTATCTTGTGCCTTTTTATGTCATTTTGGTTACGTTTAATTAACACCGCTAAGTAGACTAGTTTCTTCATATGCTATTATTTATAATCACTTCCTTAATGTACTAAAATAGTTTCTTTCATAAAATACAAACTTTATTTTAATTTTGGTACATGGATTGGAATAACAAAAATATCGCTGTCTGTTTCTACAACTACCACTTAATTTGATAAAACTAAAAACATTTTATAGCCTGTCGTTCTCAATCACAACCTTTACATAAATGTATACCATATTTTAGAAGAGAAGGAATATTTTTTATCTTTAATTAGCTGCTACACTATTCATTTCAGTTTATTTAGATTAATTTCGAAAAACTATATACATACAACAGGAGTGAAAGCATTCAAATAATATATACTAAAACTAATAAGCATTGATAATATCTTAATATATTCAGTTTGCTAAAAATAGAGTATTTATTATTATATGTTTGCAACCAAAACCAAAAGTCGCGTTTTTTATGGTTTCCATCTAATTTTTTTATCTAATCTTGATGCATTTTTTGATTTTACGATTTCTAACTAAATTTAAAGCAAAATCATTATTTAGTGTAATTAACACACAATACCAAATATCAGTTAAATTCAGAAACATCGCGATTCACAGATGTAAATTTATAAGAAGAAGCCTTATTTGACAAATAAAATTCGATTTTATTTCTATTTATAATAAAAACTTACTTCCCATTTATTTTTTATATATTTTTTTATATATTTAATACGCAAAAAATGATAAATTTAACGCAAAATCATTATTTAGTTTTTTGGTGTTGTATTTATTACGATTTTGCGTGAAGGGACTCGGGCGGTCAGGACTAGGTAGCGCGGTAAAGGTTTTATTGGTGGTGTTATAAAAATAGCTAAAAGATGGATAAAGAAGGAATTTTTTTGAAGAATTGCCAATACGTGACGGAAGAATTGGAAAAAGAGAAAGTTGTTTATAAGGTTTTTAGATTTTTGGCGGCGCGGCTACATCACCCCACAGTTTAATTAGCACACAATACTAAATATGTACCAGTAAAATTGAGAAACATCGCAATTCACAGATGTAAATCTTTAATTAGAAGCCTTACTTGGAAAAACCCGATTTTATTTCCATTTATAATAAAAACTTACTTCTCAATAATTTTTCATCTATATATATTTAATACGCAAAAAATGATCGATAGTGTAGCAAAAAAATCAATTGAATATGTGGATGCGCGTTTATCCGTCGGGTTTTACGGTATATTAAAAAGTGTTTATTGTTAGTGAAAATTTTATCAAATGTTGGTATTTATAAATTCTTTGCTATAATTAATATTAATGATTAATCGTTAAAATAACAAAAACACAGCAAACCGCTATCAAACGAGTGACTCGCATTTTCGTCATTTCTATTATTGATTTTCATTTTCAATCGATGTTGATATTGAAAACCATTTCGCACATTTTTTTAAATTCGTGTAAGAATAGAATGAAGCACATAAAACAGTCAATCCAGCGATAAATTTCACTAATTGAAAACGATTTAATTCTGACAACTAGTAATTAAATCAAATTTATGCTTTGCGTAGCACACGTACGAATTCGAATTGCGATTGAATGCAAATTTTCAATACATATATAACACATTTGCTGGTTTGCATATTTTATATTTTCCACACACAAATAGCACAGTTACATAATTTTAATCCTTCTAAAGGTTGCTGCGATTGAATTTCACTGTATTATTTTCGTAACAATAATTTTGTTGTTCCTATTTTTTGGGCTGAAATTGTTTAATATAATAATAGAATGACAAAGCACTGTTAGAAATTCATGCTAAATTAAGCCACGCACGATAAATTGCTATAAAAACAAGACAAACACAAAGAGTTATCTGCGAGGAAATTATTCACGTAAATTTATTTTTGAGGTTTCCATTTTATGTTACAGAACTAATTGTTGCTATATTTATCAAATTTAATTTCACCAACATTTATAAATGCATATTTATTTTAAATTCAAATGTATTGTTTGATATGAAATGTCATTAAAATATTGTTTCAGTGAGCGAAGTTCGAATGGTGGTGTGTTGGGAGCGAGCGGCTCTGAAATAATTGGTTACAAAAGTCAGCCACCAAATAACACGATTATGATACGTGGTCTAGCTCAACACATTACAGAGAATGATGTAAGTTTTATTTACATGTGCCGAGGGTCTCAAAAATCGTCTATATATTGCATAAAAAATCGCTACATTTATCGCGAGAGAACGGCTCGTTAACTTTTTTGTTTATTTGTTCTACATTAAGCATCAATGTTCTTATCGGTCCAGTATTTGTATACAATATACTATTACGTATAATGTATTTTCATTGCAACGATACATGCAATTTTGAACGTTTAATACCAATTAATTAATAGATTGGTAATTCAACGTAAAACATTTATGTAATAAAAAAATTGTTTACATTTCTACATTTCCACAAACATATTACCGCAATATTTCAATAATGTAGAATGTAAAATATAATATTCAGATAGTTCCACTTTTGCTTCATGGTTTAACCGATTTTAAGCCTTTAATTTGATAACTTTTTGTTATATTGTATGTAAAGTTGCTTAGTTTTAAATACTTGAATCCTTTCCTAAGCAATGTTTTCATAGTGGTGTTTGATGTGTGTTTTTGCTGTAAATTCAACAAACTTGTGAGTTTACCACTAGAAATGTTTGCAAAAATATTAAACCTATTCGACAGTGCAGTGTAGTCATATCTCGGTTAACGAACATTTTTTAGTGTTTTTTTACAACTCCGTTAATGAACCTACAGTCAGTTAACGAATTTTTAATTTTCTTTTCATACTTTATTTTTTTATTAAATATATATTTTTTTGCAGGACTTTGAACCGTTTTTTTTTCGCTTAGGTTCTCAGTTTTTTTCCGTGAAAAAATAAATATTTTTTCGGTTTAGTTTCTGTTCAAAGCCTTGCTTGAAATTAAGCATAAATAAATAAATATTACTTAAAAAAAATGTGTTAAAAAACTAACTCAAACAGCACGTAAAAAATCGTTATATTGTGTCGGATTCGGTACGGTTTTTGATTCCATGTAAAATAAAGTTAACCCTAATTTATTGTATGTGTTTGAAAAGATTTTTTCGACTGCAATTGTTTGTATTAAAATCTGTATAAATTAAATTCTTTACGGAATGATTTATTTGATAGAAACGTCTCGGTAGTTGCCACAAAATGTTATACATTTGAATCTTGATCCATAATGGCTTCTTTAGTTTTTTTTAACGGAACATTGAAGTAATAAAATTAAACTTTGCCGTGGTTATAAGATTTGTTGAAATTATTTTTGTAGTGAATAGGTAAAATGTTTTTTCCTTTGACTTTTTGTTTAAGATCCATATTTGTTATGATCATCAAAGCAAAAATCAAAAGTCCGAAAAGGGCAGATTAAAGAATGCCGAGCAGTAAGAGAAATTGCAATTTTTATATTATAAATTGGATTTCGATGACTGAAAAGTCACGACCTTTGCATTTTTAATTTAAAAAATTATATTTTTACTATACGGAAATTCAATTCAATTTAATTATGCAAAATTTCATCAATATTCTCTTCGTTTTTTTCAATAGCTTAGTTATTTAGTATCCTTGTACAGATTTTAAAACAAATTAGATAGTTTATTTGGAACATAGCAGTATTTGATAACATTACCGAAGTGTTTTTGTTTTTTTAAATGCCTATAACAATGATTATGAACTACTGTTTTACAACGCTGTAGTATGCCGCGATAAAAACTTCAAATCAATTTTAAATAATATTTATTTGTGTTGTTGATCTATGTTCTGTCTTATTGATGTTATGAAAATTGATATACTATTGTGTCCAAAAAGTAAGACCAACTTCTAATTTAAATAGCGCAGGTAAATAATAAATAATTTTAATAAACATCGGTGACAATTTATACCTTAAAACATTCGTTATTTTTTGTTTTACGTCTCATGATATTCAACGCTAAAAGTGCATTCGGCCATTCTTACAATATTGAGCAAAAAACTTGCATTAAAATTTGTTTGGGGATCGAAATTTGTCTTACTGTTTGAACATAGTGGTAAATGGAGAGAATAATACTTAGTCGGGCATTTTTTCAATCGTTCTACAACATTTTATTTGTTGCATTAGGCTAAAATTGTTATTCGTGAAATGTAAAAGAAAATAGAATGCTATATGAGGAAAAAGTTGGGAAACACTGCTCTATATCTGTCTAGTATTTTAAATTAATTTTGTTTATAGCAATTTACAATAATATAAAAATTAATCTTTTATCGGTAATTGAACAATGCGCTGTTAAAGTGCCACTCCAGTTTGATTGTATAATATTACAATCGATAATTTTATTATTATTATTATTTTATTATATCATTTGATATACCGTTTTTATTAACTTTCTTAATAGATGTAATGTTTGTTTGCAAATATACCACTAATAAATAAAATAGTTTTGGTTAATTAGCGTTATCGGCTTGAATTATTACTATATCCCTTGGTATTTATACAAATATTGTACTTGTTTATTGTTATTTACATAAGCATTCATTAAGGGTATTATCAAAATATAAATAAATTCGATTTGATGCAAAATGTAATATAGACATAATGTGACGATGGTTGAGATGCTCTTTAATAAATTTCACTATATAATATAATAATAAATTTAATTTCTAGATTCGACAGGATATAATACAATGCGGATTAATGCCAAAAGACATTCGTCTTATTAGAAAGAAGGATACAGGTAATAATAAAGTTTGTTTTGCTAACAATTGTTTCTAAATAACAATAAAGTAAAATAATGATATTTATAAAATAATAAAGATCAGATTGAAATAAAATTATGAATTGGATTAGAGGTAATATTGCCATTGGTGTGTATTGTGCTGTTTAGGTGCATCACGCGGTTTTGCCTTTGTCGAGTTTTCTACACTAGGAGAAGCCACACGCTGGATGGAAATGAAGCAGGTATCTTATTAGTTTATGAAAGGTTTTTATAACTACGAATTCCAGTTACCAAAAAAATAAAAACACACAAGAAAAAGCCAAAAATCAAAAAACAAGTAACAAATTTTTATTTATTTACTACAACCATTATTCATTAGTTAATTAGATAATGTGTGCACGTAACTTGCTATTATTATATATTCATTATTTAATACATACATATATATATATTATTTAAATCTTCGATGCATACGAAAAATATGCTGCCTGGCAGCAGGTCTCTTTAGAAAGAGGGGTGGGTTAAACATAATTCGGACACACCAAAGTGTTTTTCTAAAATATTCTATGTTTTACTATTACAGGGCATTTTAATGCTGCAAGATCAATACCGTGCTATTATGCAGTATAGTATACCAAAAGAATTGTGTCCGCAATCAGAGAAAGCACCAACGCATAAAGCATCCGCCGATTGGTTTTGTATAAAAGTAATTATCTATTTTTTATTCACTCATATTATTTTTATCCTCTAACCCTTAACGAAGGTGACCAGACATATCCCACATTAGGAGGTACAATCTCAAAATTCATTAGCTTGTCCTACATCGAAGACTGTCCTACAAAGTGAGCCACATTTGATATTGTGATTCTGTTTTTCTTTTACGTTCCAATCTAAATGTTGTGGAAAATGATGTCGTTTGTATTTTCCCTTTTTAAGCCGCAATAATTAAGATATCAACATAAAAAAGCCTTTTTAATGGTAGTAAGACACGAAGGGAGGAAAGTCGTTGGTTTCTTAAAAATATAACATTACGTAATTAAAAATTTTGAAATCAGATTATGATAAATTTAAAATATTTTCACAATGAAATTAGCAGCGTGAGACTTTTCCATTCGTGTGCAATTACGCTTTAAAATTTTATAATATGTAAGCGCCAATGTGCATGAAGTCAGGTGGAACAGCCGTCATTATAAAGTACACCTACTGATAATGCCGCGAAACATTTTCTAAGCACACCTGCAACACCTGCAAGAAAAATTTTACGCAAAAAATTCTTAAAATTGTCGTGTTTAGCATGATCTATTACAATTTTACTAGAAGTACTATGTGCTTAGAAATATCCAACATTGTTTATTTCAATACTATTTAATGCTGTTCCTATCGAGTTCGTGCGCAACTGCGTTTACATGTATTCCTTATGGGAAGAAGTATCTGCGCTCTAAACAAATTACGAGCTTATTATTAAAGATATTGACTTCATTTAAAAAGGAAATGAAAGTTGAATAACACCTCTAGGCTGGTAGCAAGGCCTTTTTTTTGAAAGGAGCCTTTTTGACATCGAAATTACAACGAAGAAAATGGACGCCAACTGGTGTTTTCTAGATTCTAATTTCGGTGTAAAAAAGGTGCTCATCTACCCCAACCCGGAGGTGTTATTTAACTTTAATTTCTTCTTTGAATGAAGTTAATATCTTTAATAATAAGCTCGTGGCTTGCTTTATGCGCAAATTATTTTTCCTGTAAGGAGTAGCCTTAAAGCTGTTCCTCTCAGGTTCGCGCGCCACTGCGTTTACATGTTTTCCTTATGGGAAAAAGTATTTGCGCTTTATACAAATTACGAGCTTGTTATTAAAGATATGACTTCATTTAAAAAAGAAATGAAAGTTGAATAACACCTCTAGGCTAGTAGAATGGAATTTTTTGGAAAGGAGCCCTTTTGACATCGAAGTTAGAACGTAGAAAATGGATTGCAAATAATTTCAGTATCAAAAAGGTTCTTAAAAAAATGCTATTTTACCAGCTTGGGGTGCTATTTTTTAAATTAAGTTAATATCTTAAATAATAAACTCCTAATTTTTAAGTCCTTTTATAGTACATGTAGGAGTTGTCATACATTTTAGTCTAAATCTTCTGGTCACTTTATATTAATCGCATTAATAATATACGACATGTTCCAAAATTATACTAAAAATATCGTTTGGTGTATATAACAAATTTTAAATGTTGTATATTTAATCAAAATTGGTATTTTTATTGTGCCAAACAATAAAATACTAAAAAAGTTGCTTGGAAAATTTCTAAACATATTTAAGAATTATTCAAGAAGTAAACATGTTTTGTTTTTGTTTCATAATATTTTTAACAAATTTTCCAACTATTAATAACTGGCTACATGTTTTAGTTGTAAACATCTAGATTTGTTTTTATTAACTGCATCTATCTCTGTTCGGCTAGCGTAGCCGTCCAGTCTTCAATAATCCTAACTAACTAATATACGGTTTCATAAATCAATTCGTACAAATCGAATTACATGGAATATTTGATAATTTTGCGACAATGCACTGCAATGTGTAAACATTCTTCATTACATTATTTGTTATCTACTTGCAGTGTGGCGCTCAAAATTTCAAACGAAGGGAATTATGTTTCAAATGCCACGCGTCACGAATGGAAAGTGAGGAAGGTGGTAGCGGCAGCGATGAGATTTGCTCATACACGACGAAAAGTAATACCATCGTGTGATAGAAATTAATATCAATGGTTAATTGTTGAATTGCATTTTAGCGATAATGCTGCGCAATTTGGATGCGCTGACGACAGAAGATACGGTAATGACAGTACTGAATACGGTGATACCTGACTTAGTGAAGAAAATCTCGGCGGTTGCAATTGGAAGAGACCCATTAACGTCGACGTCGCGAGGTATTTGTTATTTGGGAGCTGAAACGACAATTGATGCCCTAGGCCTGTACGGGGCATTAAAGAATCTTTCACCGCCGTTGAGTATTGATGGGAAAACAGGTAACTAATTAATTTTTTCTTTGGTGATTCAAATGTACACACAAATAATTATTCATGTGTAGGAATTTGTTTGTTGTAATCGCTAAATCACTCGAAACGTGTTTGCTAAATTATAAATTTTACCTACTTTTGCCGTATAGCAAATAGTCTGGTTCATTTAGTTTTAAGTAATCACAACCCACTTGAGACATTACTTCATTTTGTTTAAACAAATTCACTTGGTGGTTAATTTAGTGTGTTTGTTGATGAATTAATTAGTTAATTAACGTATGTAAATTGTTATTTTCAGTGATTTTATCTTATTGTAAATATAATATGGGTGATACAAAGCACGTATTTACTGAACCAGAAACCACATTTGCCACACCGTCTGTTCCTACAACCTATAGCTTAAATGATGTTGATAGTTTAGCGGAGTATTCAGCGAATAAATATGCCAAAAATACGGTGGAATATCAGCATTACTTTATGTACTATAAGAATTATTTTACGCAACAAATAAGTGCTGGAAATTCAATAACGTTACATCAGGAAAACCAAATGGATGCGGCGAATGCAGCCGCCGCCGTTGCTCAATCAGCCATTCAACAATTACAGGCAAACAAGTCATTCTTCGACACAACACATATTTCAATACCAAATGGCACTGACGGAAAACGTTATCGTAAGTGATTAAATTACATTTGTACTTCGAATAGATTGATTAATTGATTTGCAGCTATTCCGGATGTTTCAAGATACGTGTACGACAAACAATCAGGATATTACTTTGATCCATTAACTGGTTTATACTATGATCAAAATTCGCAATATTATTGGAATGCAGTGATTCAAAAGTATTTATATTGGGATAGGGATAAGTTGACGTACGTGTTGGCACCAACATCGTACGATAATTACAATGGTGGATTGGCGCAGCCGCCGGCTGAGGAGACGACGAATCAGCCGCCAAGCAAAAAGTCCAAGTCCGAAAAGCAGGATAAGGTGAAAGTTGCTAAGAAAATCGCCAAAGATATGGAACGTTGGGCGAAAACGTTGAATCAGAAGAAGGAAAATCAACCGTCCAAGCATCATGAATATACAAACAGTGGCAATAATGCAGCCTCAGGTTCAGCCGATATTGGATTTTCGGTGTTAGAGAAGAAATCGAATCACGTCAATAATGGCTTTAGTGATTCGGATATGTCCAATTCGCAGACGCAGCTCGTTGCAGCTTATGGCGGCGAGAGTGAATCATCTGACGATGAAGAACATAAAATAAATGATTTAGAATTTTTAGATTTCAATACCTTAATTTGTAATTTGTGCAAACGAATGTTACCAAATAGCGATGCCTTAAGCAAGCATGCACAGTTTTCAGCAATACATAAACAAAATTTAGAAGCGCTAAAGGCTAAAAAGCGAAAGGGAGATTCATCATCTTCAATGCCTGAAAAGATTGTTTATCGAGATCGTGCCAAGGAGCGCCGATTAAAGTATGGCGATCCGGACGAGCCTCAGCCCAGTAAATTAAAAGAAAAGTATTTAAAGTCGAAAGAAATGGAAGTTCCTACGATAACCGCCGCCTCAGTATCAGAACCGATCGGTGCTGAAAATGTCGGCAATCGGTTATTACAAAAAATGGGTTGGACGGAGGGTCAAGGTTTAGGGAAATCGAATCAGGGACGAACGACGATTATACAAACGGAGCAACGAGTCAGTAGTGTCGGGTTGGGCAATAAGTCGGGCACTTATCAAGCTCTCGCAGGTGAATCCTACAAAGATTGCGTTAAAAAGATGATGTACGCTAGGTATCAAGAACTTACAGAGAAGGAAAATTAATAATGTGCCAATTTGATTATGATGAACGGGATATATAATTTACTTTTTGTTGCACACTTTAACAGATCATTATACAATTTGTTTATTATATTATTTTTACAATTATACTGTATTGATTATATTTAGTTGTAAAAGCTAAGAGGAAATAACACAGCGTAAAGATTTGTTTAAATCCGTTGTTTTAATAAGCCTTACAAATATCCCTTCTCATTTCAATTATAGGACTAATTTTCAACATTTAAATATAGGTAAAAAACACACTTAAAAGTTGTTTTATATAAAATTGGATAAAAATCTAAAATTTAGTGTATATTTTATAATTGCAGTTTTTTTTTGCAAAATTTTAGCCGAAATGACATAAAATGTGATAATCTGAAATGGTGTTGGATCGGGTTCTCTTCTACCCTTAAAAATTGTTCCTGACGAGTATATATAAAAAAATTTGAAGCCGCGTTTGATGAAATAAAAATTAAATAATTCTTTAATTAAATGATAGCATTCAACAATTTCGCTTATTTTCGTTTTTAAATTCAATAGCGGTAAAGTGCTCAACACGAGTATATTGGCCGTAATAATAAAAATTGTACAGACGGAATGCAAAAACAAAATTGGAATTGCGCAGTTTAAAGGTTAAAGAAGAGGTGTGACGCTACGAGCGTCCCGGTCTAAGTATACAACTGTATTACTGTAATTTTTAAATTCGTGTTTTATTGCAAATCTAAATTAGAATGTCTTATTTTGTAATGATTTTTTCAATACATGCGTTGTCAGTTAATTGAAATCGATGGTGATGAGATAAGATTCCGTCAAAGCAATTATCGGATTGGTTGAAACGCACATCGTCGGAATACTGCTTCTATCTCGAATGCGTTCTTATAGTTTCGTTTTTCTAAAATACTTATATTTTTGTATATAAAATTTATATTATATATAATTAATGTTAGTTGACCATATTCCAAATCGCATAAAATATGTGACAATAAGAAATAGTCTTGGGATGCAGATAATCCCAAAAAGACGTGTCGGTACGACGTTTTAGAGTAGTGCACTAAGAACATACTATCGTATATTACAAGAGAAGGCTTTAAGTCGGTCGCGATCGACCGGTTGAACGCCAAGACATTTTGTGGTGACCGCCTTTAGTAAAAACCATATACAACAAAATGTTTATTTATCTGCAGTTTTCAGCACTCGCTTTTAGTTAAGTTATTGTAATAAAAATAATTGAAAAAAGGGTACAATATCAACTACCATAGCTATAAAGAGAATAACAATATTAATATGGGTATGAGAATCAAAAGGTACCGGTACTCTGGAAGAGTTTTCTAACCCCTAGTCTATAATGTATAAAATTCAGTACATTTGACAGCAAAATCTAGATTTGAATGTTTTTGTTTACAAACATATTTCAATACCATCGATTGTAAGCTTATTGAATTCGGTCACGGCACTGATTGAATCTGAATGTCGCAATTGATCGTTGTATAAATTTGAAATTATGCTTAAAGGATCCAAAAGTTGTTCTACAATATAATATATGATATAGTAAAAATGTCTAGAATTTAGCATACATTTTATAATTGGCCAATTTTTTTGCAGATAGATTAATATTTATTTGTTTACAATTTTTTAATGCACCGGTTGTCATCTTATAGAAATCGATGGTAGTAAAACTATCGGCTGCAGAATGCCGAAAGTGATAGCTGTACATATTCTATATTGTATTTAAATGAATAATAAAAATTATCATACGTTGAATATATAAAATTAAAAAAAAAACCGTACATTTAATTTGTATTTTTGCAAAATAAAATTATTTTATTTTGTTTACAATGATTTTTCAATACAAAGGTCGTCAGCTTATTGAAATCAATGATGCTGAGCTAAAGCCCCGGCATAACATTAATCGGAGGCGGTGAAACGCGCACCGCCTTTGAATTCCGCAACTGGTTATTTTTAAAATATTTTAACGGATAATATACTATATTATATTACATAAAATTGGAAATATTTTTTTTATATATGTAATGCGTTTTTCTTGCAAACTGAAAATTATTTTTTTTTGTTTGCAATGATTTTTCGACACCATTGGTCATCAGATTATTAATTTTAATGAGACTGAGCTGAAGTCCCGGTATAACATTACTCGGAGGAGCCTTCAAAGTAAGCACTTTCTTAAATAATATACGTAAATGATCGAATAATCCTATCGTCAAAATATTTTTTAAACCAATTTTCTTGAATCGAATTTAGTGCTTGCCACAAATTCTTTTTTTTTCCTTTCATTGGCTGATAACGAATGCTTCAAAGTATTAATTTTGGTTTTAAAGAAATAAAAATGTCAGTCGATACCATATCTGAGGAATACGGTGATCGTTCTATATAATATTGTCTAAGTATTTGACCAGAAATGTGGTTAAATTGAGAGCCTTATGAGAGGATGTCTTATAATGGTGCAGAATTCGTGCATTCTCAAAATTCTTCAAATTTGCAATTTTTTAAATTTGCAACTTTAAACACCGCATCATGATTAGACAAATACTTTGCTCAATAATTGTATCCAATTATAAAAATCGTAACTCACTTTTGAAATATTCGATTAAAACAAGTGCTGTAAACAAACTAATCGGCCTATAGCTATCAAATTACAATATCTTTAACCGCGTTTTTTAAATAATCTATTTCCGATACTTATTTGACAGATTGTATTGTATTATATTAAATTGGAAATACTGTATTATTTTGTATATATGTAATTCGTTTTTCTTCCAAACTGAATATTAAAATTTTTTGGTTTGCAATGATTTTTCGATACCATCGTTCGTCAGCTTATTGAAATCGATGATGGTGAGACATGGTTCAGGCATAACAATGATCGGAGGAGGCGATGAAACGCGCACCGTCTCCGAATGTCGCAACTGATCGCTGTACTTCTCCATGAACTTTTTCGGACTAAATCGACTGGTGTAGATGTAGCGCTCATCGTCGCTCGTTTCGCTGTCGTAATAAATATTAATATCCTTGTAATGTAGCGGAGCTGCAATGCGATTCGTACATGACTTTCGACTTGAATGGCTCGCTGAGCGCGGGCGCCGATGATGACGCGTTGTCTTCGGACGCCTCTTCTCCTGGATATCATGGCCCAGACTCATTGCTAGAAATCCGGTAACGTAGTAATATTCCAGCAGGGCACGTATTAAATTTCTTCCACATCTTTTATCTAATGCATAAATTAAGGATAAATCACTCTGCAAATGTAAGACAATTTAGTAAGGAAAATGCTGTATTGTACTCTTATGTTTACATTTTCTTCATTTCCATCAAATGAAAAAAAAACAATTAATTCTATAATAAAAATTTATCATTTCTTGTTCAAATAGTATAAAATTCGATTTTTCCTTCATAAAATTCCGTATCTTATTGTTTCCGTGACCTAATTTTTAGTTGAAGGGTGGCACTTGGCTTAAGAAAACACTTACAGCTCAAACCTTTAATTCTCATTAATATTTATAGCTGATTTGAAATTTATATTAAAAAGCAGCAACAATTTTATGCAATTTGAATGTAGCAAGTGCCAACCGAATATACGAGGGTTGTTCCAGAAGTCTTTGGCTAAACATAACTATATGGTGTGACTTTCTAAAACACATTTCTATAATCCAAAGTACCACTTATAAAACTTTTAAATTGGGAAACGATATACTAATTAGTACAATATTTGTTTGAAATTTAAAATAATGTTTTTCTCTATTCCTGTAGAATTATAGAAACTTGATTATCGCACTTATGGGGAAATATAGTAGTTACTATTTCTCAGTATTTATATTCGAGTTCATATTCATACACCATACTTACATAACCTAAAAATTTATGACAGTGCAAATCCGTACCGATTTACCCATAAGGACAACAATCCAGCCTGTTTTCGAAATAATTCGCTTTTGGACTAGTCTGTTCTTTAGAAATTCTGACACATTGAAAGAGCCTGAAAATGTGCCTTGGCCTAGGGTTAGCCAAATCAATAAAAAGGCGCTGGTGCCAATAGTTTTTCAAGAAATCATCTTTAGGAGCAGAAAAAGTATTGTATTGCACTCATGATTATGAGCCAGTATTCGTTCGTATCATAATCACTCATACAAAACTCGACTATTATTTGAAACGTTATAATTTTTTTTTATTCATCATATTTGTTAGATTTAATCTCCTTCATATAGTTTTTGTTTTCAAACTTAATGAAATTGTAAGAAAATCTTCAAAAACAAAGACGTAAGGTCTGACTATTATGAGAGCATTAATTCACAGCTCTCAAATAATGACTACATAATTAAAAAGTGGTACTTTAGAAAATAATAACTAATTTGTTTTAGACAATTTCGCCGTATGTATGATTGGCCATGAACTTCTGGAACAACCCTCGTATACCTATATACAATAGATTTTTAACGTGCACGATTTTATTCGTAATGATAATTGAATGAATTATCACGACAACCACTCCGTAAAAAAATATACGCAGGGTGGCTTTTAAAGCCCTTCACGGGAAATTATTTATTATCCAGCAAATTATCTGATTGTTATTGGCATGTGTAACTTATGGCCAATTTGTGAAATGGTAGAAGTAAGACGCAGACCATTACGTGTACTGTGTATGATTAAATCGCATTGAAATATTGTTTTAACAATACGGTTAGGGTCGGCTCGTAAAATTTTGCTTATGTGTGCATTAAAAATTTGTTGGCTAGTAACTATTTTATAATATAAAATTGACATTTCATTAATTTTCATGAATTAGAAGTTTGAAGATTACTCTTTCTATATAACAATTGGACAAAAAATTGCCGGAGAAATAAAAAAAATTAATGGAATGGTTTAAAAATGGACTTTTTATTTTATACCCCACAAATTTTAACATTTTTCAATAAATTTATAGTCAGTTTTAGTTCGAAATCGCTAGAATTAATAATTACTTTTTAATTTTTAACGTAAACTCGAAAAAACTGATTCAAATAAGTGAATTTTTTTTTAATTAATTATAAAAACTAAATGTTCGAAACACTTTCACTCATAGTTTGCAATTAAAATTACATAGATAAAATGAATGTTGCTGTGTACACTTTTTCACACACGACGAGCCGGCCCTGAGTAAAGAACAGCGTAAGGCAACCCTCGGCTCGAGGGACATTTGCGGGTTATGATAATCTTGTAACCGGCCCACGTAATCATTTAGACTTGTTCAAATTTGCATAAATGTTATGCATTTTGTTGATTATGATTTATTGTTTTACGAAATAATGAAAAAATCAAATTCCTACTATAATATTTGTGCATTCATTTAACCTTTGTGCAACCGCTGTCAAAAGTGAAGAGTTATATTTGATTCAAATTTGGGATTTTAGTTATATTTGCTATATCCATGTTTTCACGAATAGAAAGAATGAATAGTGATAAATTTTATTTTATTTAAATTTTGTAATGAATTTTACATTTTCTTATTAAAAAAAATATATTGAGTAGGACTTTATAAGAAATCGTCAGTTTGCACAAAATAGTAAATAAAACGAAAACCTGTTTTGCCTTTTGGTATTTTTTAGGGATCGTCATATAAAAACGTTACTACACCTTTACTTCGACCAAGTAACTTTTGGCTTTCTATGAAAAAACTTAGCAAACTTCAATGTAGTTCGTACCAATTTCAGATGTTCTCAAATTACCAAGTGTTTAAACTAACTTAATATAAAATTACTAGTTCAATCAAATGGACGACAGTATGTACTATCGTATAGTGGAGCTCTAAAACTTAAACTTTGCATGCAATATGGAAATGATTGTCTAATCTATGAATTAACGTTGCATACTTTTTACTTGTTTTTTTTTTCACAAACGATACTTGATATAAAATTTTAATTATACTTAGTTAGATGGAAGATCACATCTCTATATACATATTAAATAATGAATTTCTTTAAAATTTAAGCTATTTGCTTATACATTATTATTATTACCTAACCTAACATATAAACACTGACATGCGCTGTACAAATTATAACTTAACCTCAAGAAAAACAAATAGTATCTACAATTAAATTGACAGTAATTTTTACGTTATGTTGTTGTGTTATTTAAAAAAAAATTAAAGTAGTGTACTTGTGATTCTAAATGTGAAATTAACACTACCAAACAGTTCTATATCATCTAAAATGTTAAGATAAGTATTTATTTTAATAAGTTTGTAAATCTAGTTTCACTATTTGAATAATATTTTCGTTGATTTTCACTTCATTACATTATATGTATAGTACTATATATAGTTGTTTAAATTTGTAGTTGTGAATTTGCAGATGACGATCAATTGTATAACTTGCAATTGTAATTTATAGGAAATTTTCAAGAGCGGTTATATCAGGAAGAAAGTGGGTCTGGAAAGCGAGTAAATACGATATGTGTATAAGTAATTTGAAATTTAAATGCGGGATGTTGCTTTTAAGGAGCTTAATTTACAGCCACGTTGTATTTAAATGAAACTGCAAAATGAATTTGTGAATTTGGCCTGAAGGATATCGCATTCAGGTTCAAGAAAATGATTATTAATAGTCGAGTAAGTTCACTACGAACGAAATTCAGTCAAGTGAGAAACATTTTTATTACACATGACAAATATGAATAAAATATTAAAGTTGCTGGCGCTATATTTAGCAACCTTTACAACGTCCGCTTAATTATTAAATCGATTAAACTGGGTATATAATATAAACTAATGATTGATAATGATGATAATAAAATTATAATAAGGATACAACTTTCTTCAGTGTATGGAAGTACGACATCAGATCCTTTTAATTTGTAGCCCCATAGAGATACTTCGAATGAATAGATATTTACTTTGTCATTAAGCGTATTACAGAAATATCGACGCGCTGTACCATTTTTCATAGTCTCTGAATTGTACATGCAGTTTTTCGCCTCGAAATCATCGCACACGTTTGCCAGCAATTTTGGCAACACGATATGACGCTCAAATCTATAAAGATTAACATTTCGGGTGATTACTGGAGATCAAGCACTAAGTGCATTCAAATATTAGGTTACTAAAGCTTTTCCACATCATAAAACCATACATTATTTATGAATCATCTACAGTACATTCGAAGGTAGTACAATATTTGCTAATCATGTCTTTTTCAAATAAATATCATGCTGGGATTTTTATGCACAATATGTGTTTTCAGCATTAAAAGATTACACTGAAATCTCCTTAACGGACGTAATTTATTTCAGAATCTAATTTGTTAATGTAATGTTAATTACCGTATTTACACAGATCCGATGCAATGTTTTTTTTTTGACTTATTATGCTGCTTCAAAAAAAGTGAGCCTTGTTAGATGCACTTATTAAATACAGTTATTTTTCAGCTAGGTTTTTGACAATGGAGGGTTAAAAAGATCGGATTGCAATATGTGTGACCCTTTTCGATTTGTTAGGCAGCTCGTTCAACACTTTATTAAGAAATATTAAGCTTTTAAAATGTATAATTTTATAAATATCTGTTTTTCTTGATATCTCTATGGAAAACTTTGCGATTGCGTTAAAATCGGCGTCGTGTTACATTCAAATAAATGCAATTTATTATCCCAGTGATGTTCAGACAGAAAATTGACATGTTACATACCTATTTTAATGAAATAATTGTTTTTGTCTATTTTAACTCGAACACTAATATAATAAATAAATGACATTCTTCAAATATAAACTTGACAATCAGCTGATAGTAATAATATGTTCTTTAATTTTTTTGACTTATTATGCTCCTTCAAAAGAGTGAGCCTCGTTAGATGCACTTATTAATATGTCGAATAATAATTTTTCCCTAAATACAGTCATTTATTTTTCAGCAAGGTTTTTGACAATGGAGGTATAAATATCCGGCTGCAATATGTGTCCCTTTCTTATGTCCAATTTTTTAGGCAGCTCTTTTAACACTTTCTTCAGAAATATTAAGATTTTAAAATGTATAATTTTATAAATATTTGTTTTTTCTTGATATCTCTATGGAAAACTTGGAGCGTTAAAATCGTCGTCGTGTTGCATTCAAATAAATGCAATTTGTTATCCCAAGGATGTTCAGACAGAAAATTGACATGTTACATATCTATTTTAAGGAAATACTCGTTTTTGTCTATTTCAACTCGAACACTCATAATAAATAAATGACATTTTTCAAGTACATACTTTGCAATTAGCTGATAGTAATAAAATGTCATTTTTTAAATGAATTTTATGTTTTTTAGACTGGATTCTTTAAAAATTCATCACTGTTATATTCAGTTCTATCTACCTTGCCGCAGAAATAACTGTTATGGACTCTATGCTGCCCGCGAGTCGTCGTTTGAATAATATGTTACAATACATCCCTGCTTTATACGAAACATTTTTTCCTACATTAAACATGTAACTCCTTACAAATACTCATCACTTTATGAATATTTGCTCAACAGCTTCCCACACTTACGACCAACCAAATAACTAATTTCGGCGCTCGGAATCTTTTTCACTGCATTGATAAGACCACGGTGAGGCCGGAAAAAGTAATAAATAATAATAATAAATATGTATAGTATATACAGGCCTACAGAGAGGGTGGTTAAGCCTCTATAAATTATCGCGGAGTGAGCTTGAAAGGGGCCCCTGAAAATTTTCAAAGAGTTTTTAGTTTTCAGAGAGATTACATAATTACATATTCTAGAAATCAAAATTATACAATATAATATTTGATGCATGTATATTCAATTTTGTTTTGTTACATATTCAATCAATATATATGTAATAGTATATCACTGTTTTAGATTATGCCAAATAAGCACACATTTCATTGAATTGGCGTCGCTTTGTGTCTATTTGTTCTACAATTTATTTATTTTCTAATAAATTGTAAATGCCTGTTTTAATAATGCTTTTCCTGTGGTCTATATTTTGAAATAAACTAAACGAGATTGAATTGTGCTTGTTTTTGTACTGCTAGAATATGCATGTACAGTACATCAAAAAGGCATTTACAATTTCGCACAACATAAATATTGATTGCAACACAAATTGACAAAAAAAGGAGCACATTTCAATGAAATGCTTAAATTTTGACGCTTCTTTAAGTGGTTAGCAGTTTTAGTATCACTGTTTTAGATTATGCCAAGTTAGCACACATTTCATTGAATTGGCGTAGCTTTGTGTCTACAAATTATTCATATTTTAATAAATTGTAAATGCCTGTTTTAATAATGCTTTTCCTGTGGTCTATACTTTGAAATAAACTAAGCGAGATTGAATTCTGCTTGTTTTTGTAGCTAATACGTACAGTACATCAAAAAGGCATTTACAATTTTGCACAACATAAATATTGATTGCAACACAAATTGACACAAAAACGAGCACATTTCAATGAAATGCTTAAATTTTGACATTTCTTTAAGTAGGTAGCTGTTTTAATATCACTGTTTTAGATTATGCCAAATTAGCACACATTTCATTGAATTGGAGTCGTTTTGTGTCTATTTGTTCTACAATTTATTTATTTTCTAATAAATTGTAAATGCCTGTTTTAATAATGCTTTTCCTGTGGTCTATATTTTGAAATAAACTAAACGAGATTGAATTCTGCTTGTTTTTGTACTGCTAATACGTATAGTACATCAAAAAGGCATTGATAATTTTGCACAACATAAATATTGATTGCAACACAAATTGACACAGTTAAGTGAAATGCTTAAATTTTGACATATTTTTAAGTGGGTAGCTGTTTTAGTTATTGTATGTTTAGCAAGTATGCGCGGTCGTATAGAGCTCACAACAACAGGTTTTGCAGCCCGACCAATTGAGATAGAAAGAAAAGAATTAGAAAAAATATCATTTATCAAAACAAAATTCAAGAGAATGGTAATTTTAATAAAAACCATATAAATTTCCATCGGTGAGGCAGAGTAACATAACAATTTTAAAAAATGTCTGAATATATTTCAGTGTTCGCTTGCCATCTAGAGGATGAAATTTTTCACTTATGATCAATTTTCACGTAAAAACCATGCATTTGAAATATATCATCTTATTGCTATTAATATTCGGTTTAAAATGGATACGTTTTATTAAGGGCGGGGTATCTATAAAAAGTAGTTCAAATCACTTATAATTAAAATGCTAATATCTCTGAAAGCGTATTATAGATTGTTATATTGCATAGGTAATCCACAAGTAGATGAATTTTACAATGCAATGACATATTGGGTTTAGCAATTACATCTTCAGGTACTATGAAACAAGGCTCAGAAAACTGAACTATTTCGAACTTAGAAGCTTATTTGTGAGAAAACACAATATGATATCGACTCAAATTGAACGGTTTTGATTTTATAATAATGAAAACTAAGACACTATGATAATTTGAAATTATTAAAATCGTTTCGCTTAATTTTTCAACTCAATAAATATAGTTACAGTCTTCCAATAAGTATGAATTTATTATCTGTCCTAGTGTGAAATGCTAAGTAATAATTTTCTGTAAAGCAGATAAAGATTAGTTGCTGCTGGATGTTCTTAAAAAGTTCTAAATAGTTTCGTTTTCTGAGGCTTATTGCATAATCTCTGAATATGTAACTGATAAACCTAATATGTATTGTATTATAAAATTCATCTACTTATAAATTACCCAAGCAATATAACATCCTAACATATGGTTTCAGAAATATTTGTATTGTAAATATAAGCTCTCTGAACAATTTTTTACCGATACCACGCCCCTAATTATAACTATATCGAATTCAAATATGTATAGGTAATTAAAATGTAATTTTTTGCCGTTCGCCTAATGATCGTGACAGCTCCAAGCGGCCCTTAGTTTCCTAAAGTGTGTGCATCACTTTTGTATGTCGAGACACTTATTGAATTTTTGTTATTTTATTTTATTCTCCGATTTTGTGTATACAATTTTGAACGTTGTAATAAAAAAGTGCATGTTGAAGTTGAACAATGTTTTGCTAATCATCCGATCGATTTTGTTAATACTAGCCAAACATTGACTTTAAATATTGCAAGGCAAACATGGATGAAATTCGATAATGAATGAAAGGTGCAAAACTTGCAATATTAAGATATTGAATTGGATCATGCTGCTGCAAGTTGTTGGTTGGGGTGTAATCTTACCTGTATACATCATTATATCCATTGCCATAAATAAAGCATCCCAATAGCGTTGCGTTAACATGCAAATCAATGATAAAATCTAATTGATATTCCTAAAATGATAGTCAAGATGAGGAGAAATTGATGATTTCCATCATCCAATCATCTTACCTTGCTCCTATTAATCGCATTTAGTACATCGATCGTCGCAAGAATAGTGGGATGTGCGAAAAGCGATGCTCGATTCCAGCATCGATTCAAGTTCGAGCCCATTAGCGTACTCTTGTAATTGCCTAGAAACACACCGTCCGGGTTGATCATCGGTATGATTTTGAATAAAACGCGCTCGCGTAATAGATTCGACATTGGATGGGCGCTGATTAAAAATTCTATTAAACCTATAAATAGGAGGCAAAGTAGTAGAGGCAAATAATAATATCGTACATAAATAGTTTCAGTTCGAATGAATATTGCAAATACCTTGACACACTAAGCTTGTGGGTGATTCGCCTGGATGGATGCGGGCGATTATGAAGACGACGCGACGCTTTTCCTTTTCATCACCGGTGTCGTTTCCAATAGTTAATAAATCTAATTTACGTTTTTGCTGCAATTTTCAATATTTATTGGTAATAGCACTCACTCTACTAAATTGACGAACGCGAACTTTCACCAAACTTGAATAAGAAATTGATTTAATATTGAAACAGAATAAATTTTCCATTTTATGAAATTCTTTAACAAATTATAAACAACTACGCTTTTAATTAATTTATAATTTTCTCTTAATTGCGCTTAATAAACACTGCCTTGCAGAAAATATTTAAATTCGCTTGAAATTCTAAAGGGAAATTCTTTTTACGTAAAATAATATTTTTCCTTCTTTTTATGAAAGTTAACATTAATTAATTATACCAATTTCTTAGACATTTTAGTGAAATATCAGGCAAAATTAACTGGATAAATTAACTTTATCTCATTTTTTATGTTTCTCTCGTAAATAAGAGATCGGTATTACTATATTTTAAATGGATGAAATTCGATATTGATTACAAAATAAGCTAAATAATTTCTTTAAAAAACTTAAGGGTTGGGGGAGAATTACCATATTTAGACTGTTTCAATGTATTCACTATTTTTAAATAAAAGTGTTATATAATACAACAATTAATATAGTTAATGTGATTATCCACTCCTATAAGAAACAATGTTAATTTCGACGTAAGATTGCAGCCGAATGGTAAAAGATATTTACATCATTCAAAAAAAGAAATAATAATAAAACTTGGTACATTTTCAAAAACGGCCTTAATTTTTGCAATTATTGCAACTTCAACTTTAAACCGTGATTACTCGCTTCTACAACAAAAATTTAAAAATATACAAAGTTCAACATCTGCAGAAAGTATTTAAGTTTACACTGCCAAAATTTGGTTAATTTACTCCATCAAATAAGCTGGCAATCTTACGTCAAAAATAACTTGTTTAAAACAATTTTGATATGCTGCTTTCCTTTTATATGCCTCTTTCTCTAATTTGATCGCAAAGAAGGCGTTCCAAACTCATTTTACTGCACAAAACAATCGTGCGTATGTTTATTTATTGTAATTAAAGAATATCAGCAAAATTTAATGCATTTCAAGTTTTGAATAATTGAAATTGAAATTCATTCTTTAGTTTTATATAATTTGACAACTTCAAATATTTTTTATTATTATATAGGTAGTACATATGTATGCACATCTTTGATAACCATGACTCTTGAATTATTTAATTTATAATACTCGCTAATATTGGAAAAATATTGAAATAACAGTTCATGCTGATTATTTTACTTTTAGTTGACTGTGTTCTTGCGATTATACTATTCTCTGTTTCAACTACTTAAAAAGCTAGAACATTTGCAGATTGAGAATTTGTTTATCTAGCATAATAAAGTATAATTTTCGAAATTAGTATAGTTATTGCTATAATGAAACTTTTATATTTTAAATTGAATAAAAAATGAATTCAGTTAACACTATTCCCAATAAATTTCTTGACCTCGTAGTTACTTCAAAGCTATTGAAGAGAACTCTTTCAATTTTTGGAAATCCGCGTTCCCGTGTCGTCAATTCAGTATTTAAGATATTTGTTTCGACATTATGCAATGTAATTATACGTATAGGCTACCTATGTACTGATTATTTTTCATATTTATTCTTAAAATCAATACATTTCAAATAACAGAAGCAGGTTTCGTAGATTCTACTCTAGTAGAAAGGTGCTTTTCAATGTAGCTAACCTTTTTTGTTTAAAAATCCAAAATTTAAAAATTAAAATATCGAAAAGACCCCGCACAAAACACTGTGATTTTGGACCTCACTGAAATTTTCTGAAATTCTGATATGTTATAGTTTATGACCTCCTAAACAAATATTCCCCCGGTCAAAAAACTTTTAAATGGACAGTTTTTGAGATACCGAGGTTAGAAATCACCAACTGCACAAAGCAGTAGCGTTTTTGGACCTCACTGAAACGTTATGAGATTCTAATATGTTATAGATTTTTGACCTCCTGATCAAATGCTCGCCCGGTCAAAAAACTTTTAAATGGACAGTTTTTGAGATACCGAGGTTAGAAATCACCAACTGCACAAAACAGTAGCGTTTTTGGACCTCACTGAAAAGTTGTAAGATTCTAATATGTTATGGTTTGTGGCCTCCTGATCAAAAGTCCTCCATGGTACTTTTTAGTGAGTGCCAAAATCCCTACTGTTTTGTGCAGTTAATGGCTTCGAAGCTCTATATCATAAAAACTGCGCATTTAAACGCTATGTACCATGAAAGACTCTTGATCGAGCGGTCACAAACTGTAACATATTAAAATCTCACAACTTT